>DWQK01000624.1:0-19515 GCA_018231225.1 Noctuana stator
CTGTTTTTTTATGATATGAAGTAGCAGACGAGCATACAGGCAAGCAGGCTCGTGTCCTGCCTGAGGTCGCATGTAGTTGCGCTGCTGCCCCGGAGGCCGATGGTCACCTCATGTAAGTGTGGCCGGCAACTGCCAGTGTATTGAATTTCTCGTCAACTATCGTAAACACTTCGTGTATTTCCGTTTCTCGCTGACACTGGGAGACCGGCTTCACTAATATCCGATCTTTCAGCTTAATCTCGCCGGCCGCGGATTTAATACATATTTCATTGGAATATTTCACGAAGTATTACTTCCTTTCGTGGCCGCTGTTTGTTAAACACCAGTTTATTACCGTTCGCTGGCGAATGAATGGTTTCTTCCTCTTAAATATTGCGCGCTAATGCTATTCATTGAAGCTTTTTGTGACCCTTTATTGAATCTCGTTCTTTTCACAGAAGTTTCGGGATTGTGATAGAGTTTGCGCATAGTAATGGTTTTGCTTGACTTCGGTATTCTTATTTGCTTTATTACTTTGAACTCAGTAAAATTTAAAATTGTTTACCTATTGCATCTCTCATCTCTCTCATCTCACTAAAAATTATGACGGCATTATAACTAACTAACTAGTCACGGTTTCACCCGCGTTACGAATAGTAACGTAATGCTTGAAAGCCTATAAACCTTCCTCATGTATGTAACTATCATATAGAAAAAGAATTTTTTAAATCAGTCCAGTAGTTTCGGAGCCTATTCAATACAAACAAACAAACAAATCTTTCCTCTTTATAATATTAGTAAGTATAGACAAGGTGTCATGATACGATTTATAAATATGTAAATGTATATAATAATTACGAATGTTTATTTTATTAGACTTACATGTATTTTTTGGTAACTAATGACTTTTTTCAGACCGTTATGTCGTCATTGATAATTCCTCATGAGCTCTCATCGGTGGTCAAGTAGCGACATTTATATGCTTGTATAATTATTTTAAGCAAAATTGCACACCGACTTATCAATTTGTTTTAGTAGAATATAGCCTAACGTACTGCATTTTTGCCTAAAATATTGTTCGTCACCCATTTTTATTTCTCTCTAGACCCCATTCTGAATACCCGCGGACGAAGTCGCGGGCAAAATCTAGTAATATTAAATAACGTGACTCATTACCATCAGCAAACAATCTCGTTAATCCATCCTACCTTTGCATCTGTTTACCGTTACAAAACTTGAACCAATAGCAGCCATTAAGAGAATCACTTGCGAACTTGTGTCAGGCTGCTAACTCGGAGGGTGGGGAGGTCGTAAACACAATTGTTGCGACTTTAAATCAAACAGTTCGAGTCGTTAGCAGCACGTGCGACGAGAGGTATCGACGTGCGTTCCCATTAACTTATAATACACGTCATAATTATTGTTCAAAATCAAAATTAAATTTTATTTGCACTTTTGTACAAGGAACAACCTCTCATACTAACTTGGTAACTTTACCGTGTAAATGGTTTTGACTGAACAGGAGATACTATACGTTAGCATTTATTCCAAATATATATAGCAGTTTCCCTCAATTATTGAGTTTGTATGTTTGTATGTTTGTGTTCAATAAAATCTAATAAACCTATCTATCACTAAAAATTAAAACGGGATCCGAAGCATGAAAGTGGGACTGAAAATGTGCCACCCATCCGAGTGCCACCGACCACGAGATCAAGTGCTTGTGGAGAATACAATTTTGACTATAATTGTAAAGAAATTTATCTTATCAACCATATTAAATGTACAATAGATTTAATTGCTTTATATTTTCTTTCACTTTATTATATAAAACACTCGAAATACCTGCGTTTGGAGTCACCGAATTGTTGACCAAAAGTATTCTTTAATCTGGCCGCAGTATTAATATTAGAACTTAAAAAAAATACGAATCGTTTGACAATGGAAACAGGACCAAAGAATAATGAAAGTACAAGTGAATGGACACCCCAGTGTTGTAATTATTAAGAGAGTTTGCTGAATTTATCTTCTCTGGTTCATATTCTCCTGGTACAAAACTTCCGGAGACTCCCCAGCAGCGGTGCAGGAGTTGTACATTTTCACGAAATTTCTGTTATTTATAGACGCTTTATAGAGTAATTAATGTAGTATGGTGTCCTAATGTGGATTAAAGGGGTTTATATTAACTTGCTTTTTCTTTTCCCCTTTTCTACAAGTATTGCAGTGTTAGACTTGTATTATATACATATTTCAACAAGAGTCGGTAGGAAAATTGGATGGTATATAAAAGAACGTACGTAAAGGACTATTTCTACTACAAAACAGTTTTGGAAAAAGAAATTATGTGTTTCCAATTATGTAGTTTAGGCGCCGATGTATTTCACATCACCCTAAATTATGCTAGGACTTTAATGCACTTTAATTACAACTTATTGCATACACGCTCATTTCTTATAGTAGAGAACTATAGACTAACTCAAATTTGCGCTATCCAATGGAAAAACGTCAACTATGTTAGGCCAGCGCGACGTCATGCCGCATTGAATGCGATTTGCGAGCGACACGCGTCACGGGCCGCGACCGTAACGCCGGCGTTAGGATTTACTAGAAGCGTGAGGGAAATTTACAAAAATGTTAGTTTTACCAAATCAGTTCTATTTATGGTAACACCACCTGAAATTCATGTGTGGGTTCCGGTTTAATTAGTTTTTTTATAACGGAAATTAGAGGTATCGGAAAAACGGCCTTTCTTCTAAAATAGCAATTTTTCTAGACAACCTTTGAAAAAGGACGAATTGATTAACACAGAAAAAGAGGTAAGAGTGTAGGTCTCTATTTAATTACTATGGAGGATAACACATTAAAACTAATAAGAAAAATTTTTAAAAGAATAGATAGTCATAAGGATAAAAAGAAAAATGTAACAATATGTAAATTAAAAATAATAGCTATGTTACTTGATTTAGCATACGTTATTTTATCTCGTCGATTTAAGATTCGTACAATATGTTTAGCGTTTTCCTGGCAATCACAATTCTATAAGCCGTCAATACATCAAGATTATCTGCGGTCTCATAAATATCGCAGTCAGTTTTGCGTCATGTTGTTTCTGAACCCACAAGCCAAACAAACTATGTTTGTGTGATCAAAAACCCCATTTGCACCTCCCATATCCTTATCACCAAGAAATACCCTTTAAACCGTGGTCTACGACTATAGACCTGAATTAGTTTGGCTCCATTGACGTACCAGGGTAACCCTACAGTTTATATCGTCTTATGGCAATTGCAATAAGGTTAATTTTTTACGATCTCGGTGGATTTATATTTGTTTTCTTGGTTAGCCAAGGCAGCGGGGCGCCTCGTAAGCTGCACCGGACACCAATGGATTTATCGTTTGAGGTTTAGACAAGGAAAGCGGCTTTGTCTTTGAGACAACAAACGAACGTCCCGAAGAATAAAAGAAATGTTATTTCTAGTGTAGGTAAGTTGAGGGAAATACGGAAAATTGTTAAATGCCTATCTACAATTTAAATGTGACTGTAATGAAAGGAAAGTCAATTCACACTTACTATGATTATTGAGAAAGAGAGATAATTTCATTGTCTTTGTGAAAGAAAATATAAAATTAAACAAAGCAATAATTTTTGTTTCTTTATTATAATGCTTGACGCGTTTACTTTGTACTCTGCTTAGCAAAACTTTCTGGTAAAGTAGGTATCGTAAATTTCTAGAAAATTGTTCGTTATATATAAAAAAATGTATAAAACTCGCAAAAATCGCGTGTTTTAAGTTCAAGCTAACTGAAGTTATCTGTCGTTGACAACATCGTGGCGCCCTACCGCGCCGTCAAAGGTGAGACCAAACTTGCTAAAGACAATATTCGCTCGCTCGACAATAATATTTACTAACTACGTTAAAAAAGTGTGTAATGTAAATACGGGCACCTAGTACATTTTTTTATAGTTTACAAACAACTCGTTGTGATCTTTAGTTTCTCTATAGGTACATCGACTAGCAACACCCGTAGCGATGTAGTATGCCTGTTCTACGTGTCAATAGATACTTACACTAGCTGGCAACGACAGATCCCTAAGTCAATATTAGTCCACATTTACACGGGGCATTGACAAAAATCAAAGCAAATAATCCCTTTGTAACTAAAATCTATTGTTTAATAACAAAAATCAATAGGGTCCGTTTGACCGTCCATCGCAAATAGAATTACGGAGGGTGACCAGCAATCAAAGGGTTCCCGATGTTGAATTTCACGTAATGTGATTATTATGAATTTCCAATGCAAATAATGGCCGGTGGACGGGGAACTGCGGGTATATTATTAAAATGTTGGTTTGTCTGAAGTATAAAGTATAGTAGGTAAAAAAAAGTATTAATGAAATGAGTACATAATAAATTTAAAATAACAAAGCAAATTTGCGCCGCAACACGAGTCTCACGCGTTTAATTAATTTTTTCAATTAAGATCTTTTAGGTAAGAGACAGAAATTTCAAAATAATTATTGTGGTCTGTTAGAAATTATTTCTTACTATTATTAAAATACAGTGTCATAAATTTCATACCTATATAAAAATGATACCGTCTATGTTTATAATAACTATAACTCGCGTTACGAAAACGAACTACTTCAAAATTGTCGCGCAAATACTTAATATACTTTTCTCTTTTCAATTGGTTTCTAAAAAGGAGGAGGTTCTAAATTTGACTGTATTTTTTTATGTTTAACTTTCGACTGGCTGAACGGATTTTGATAATTGTTTTTTTATTTAAAAGCTGGTGCTATTCATGTAGACCCGATTTTAGTTCTAACAGTGGCATTTATAAGAAAACCATATACATAAATCTTAAATTTGCATTAACTACTGCATACTCTATTATTCATTTTATTTCATATTATTTTGACCAAGCAAACCAGGTCTTTAATACTAGTCAATATATCTGAAACGCTGTTGGCGTTTCTAATAACTAATAATTCCCACCCGTAGCTTATCGGACCGTGGACAGGCTGGGGTCAATATTGACCCAACATTCGAACTATGTACTGTAAAAGGATTTAATTTTCCAAATAAATTTCTACGTGTGAGCTCATTCGGATTGTGTCTAACATGATTATTTGAAATGTAATAACAATTTCAATTTACTTATGCAGTAAATATCGCACTTTAAAATAATATTTACATTAAAATAAAATTATAGAGATATTTTTCCTTAATTATAAGGTCACCATAGCATTAGTTAAAAGTAAAGAGTAACAATAGTATTAAAGAAATTATAAAGTGAGTTATATAGTTAAAAAGATTATTGTGGTTTATGATCTTATAGATAATAGGCTATCGTAATGCAATTTGCTGTTTGCAATTTCCTTACAGCATTCTCCTTCATTTTTAATTTATATTCATCATAAATTCAAAAATTTACGCCGATGTATTTAACCGACCCAAAACAGCACGCTTGAAATACAAAGCAAAGCCTCAAAATTAAAAGCCATGACAAAGTTTATCTTGGCTGCAACCTAGAGACTCGGTGCAAGTTCGCAAAGAAAGCTCGACTTTGCCCTAATGAAGCGGCTTGGCACTGCGCTTCGTACTGTTGCTACAATTTCACTGTTCCGACAATTTTACTGTTTCGACCATTTTTGGTACCGCGACGGGTTGGGTACGTGAGAGGAATACCAATGTGGATCTGACTGGTACGGATGGGAAGTTCCGCTGCAGTTCAAGGGTTAGACTGTTGGGCTGTATTTAATTGAACCGTGAAGTTTCATTCTCGCGCTGTCTCGTTTTTACTCGATTATGACCAAGCAAAAAGGAGTGTTATTTGGATTTTCACTTTGAAAATTATGCTAATGTGAATTATGCATTTTATGTTTGTCTGAACGTCGCACTGGGTACTTCGAAGTGGACTGTATATTTATGTGAAAGTGGAAGATAAACACAATCCTGCGAAAGTTAATGAGTAAAGGAAAACCACCTACTTTCATCCAAGTCGATCCGGGAATAGCAGGGTCAGTCATGCACGGCGCTCACTCACTGTAGAATAAAAGCACGGCCGATGATCCTTTGATGGTGGTCCCAGGTTGCTAGGGCGTCACCACAACACAAACCGGTAGCACGGTTAACCAGCGGAGGTTACAAACGGACAGGAAGCACGGAACGTCTGTCTTTCACAGCGCGAGCGCAAGGACTGCGTCATCACTCAGATTGCCATTGAAGTGTCAACGACAATGGATTTATTTCCAACTACCTACTTAAACTTGATAAAGATTTAACGTGTTTGTAAAGTTTTCATACATTCAAATTCTAAAAATTACTGAAGTTTAAAAACAAATTAAAGTTATTAAATTCGCCTTTAGAATTCTAATAAACTAAAACTTTTAAATTTGCTTAATGCGAACTTGTTACATAATTTTGTTACATCCAAACTTAAACAGTACTTACCTATGTATCTTAAGTGAGTATCCAGCAACTATTTATTTGCAGTAGAAATTAGTAGGTATGCTGGAATCTTCCATATCTAAACTTAACCTTGCTACCAACTAAGATATAAATTTAAAAACACATAATAAGAATAAGCTAAGAAACTATCTAAATACGAAACGAGTTCAGATATCCATTGCACCGTCGTTACCCTGTATAGACCCTTTCATATAAAGCGGTACAGTTGGCAGTAGTGCATTTGCATAGGAATGGCAGATTACTGCTGCACGGGCGGAGTCGCGGGCTCAGAGTATAGCGCTCTCGTATCGCCTGAAACATTGTCACGTATTGCGGTGCGATATTGTGCAGGTGCCATCCAGTGTGAGTACGTATGGCTTTATAACTAATAATAACGCTTCACACTTACAGCCCCATACTAGTATTTCCTATGTCATGGGACGCGTGGGTGCCATGGACACATACAAATTTAGAACTTTTTTGGTTAGAAAAGTATGTTACTATAGTGCCTTTATCAATCCACATTGGAGCAGCGTGGTGGAGAATGGTTCCCGGTTGTGGGGAGAGCCCCGCTGCCCAGAAGTGGAACATAAAAAGGGTTGAAGGCATCGTGTCTCCGTAGTTGAAAGGAGAATGCCGAAAGTTGGTATCAATTTGCCTTAAAAAAATAAATCAACTGTGCTCAGATGTTAAATTTTATAAAGGACCTTGGCTATTTCGTAACATAAATGCATGTGGCCGTTAATATGTTTAATAATAATGACCTTATTTTAATGCTTTGTCAATCAAAAAGGTCAATTCAGTTCAATTTTAAAAGTCCAGTTTTAACAAAATTGCAAACTCATAACCCCTTACATGCTTTCAGAATAGTTATTTAATCTCTTAGCTGCAACGGCATTGAGGGGAATCGAACCTGTGTACTGATGCGTAATCAGCTAATAACAACACAGTTTGATCAACTCTCTCGATTAACGATATTGGCCTTTTGCTGAATAGCAGCAAAGGGGGACTTTTCAATGATAGCCATTAAAAATGATACTCTGCGATCCTTTTTTCGGAATGAAGTTTCTGTTCATTGCGTTGCAATAGGTGAATACATTAGTAGTGAATTATTTAAAAAGTATTTTTTTAAAGTTATATACACTGGCCACACATTAGACGAGTGAGGATGGAAATAGCGAAAGAAGGTGGTTTAGGTTTTCTTTTAAAGTAGCCTAAGAATATTCATAAATATGTGGAACTTTGCCTCAAAGAACTTTGTATTACTAAATGAGACCTTGATACTGAGTCAACTACCGCAACTATCGAGTCGTGAAAATGAATTAGATTCCCAATATCGTAGTAGAATCGTAACGTTTAGAAATGGTCATTTTAAAATGTTTTAAAAACCTCTTGAAACAACTAAATTATAAGCACATAAATCAAACATGAATTATAAAAAATTGTACATATAAATCCATCAGGCAACTATATTTTAAGTCCCACTTTCGGGTTCCCATAACGGGACGTAGGCCTTGAGAATACTCCACCACGCTGCTCTAATGCGGATTGGTCTCCATGCGGGTTACTGGCTAACCCATGCCGTATGTTGGCAAAGGGCCTCCGATCAGGTTTAATGACTGTTATCAGTCGATAAAAAGTGGTAACGGCTTAACGAGCCCTCCAACACATGAAATTGTGCCACTAACCGTCACTAATCCAAGAACCGACCGCGCCCGTGGTAGCTTAATCTGTGAGATGCGTACTTCCTTCAATTAGTAAGTATTACAAACAAATAAGTTAGATTACAAACAAGGTAGTCATTTTATTGTGGGTGTGGCCATTTCTATTTCATTGCTACTTTTTTGTAAGTATTTCAAATGAAACGCAAACGGTAAATCCTCTAGTTTTTCCTTGAAATGTTCATTTGCATTGGACGAAGTTTTTTCACGGTAACTTGAACTTTAATTAAAAACAGAATTACCCAGAATAAAGTGCACACGTCTAGGCAGAAAATAATTATACTTGGTGCCAGTGAGAAGGATCGTCATCTGTTATCGTCGTTTTCGGGACATTTTTTGAAATACATGATAATTTAACAAGAAGACTAAACCACCCATGAGAGGTTACTAACTTTATGTATGAAAAATAAAGGATTTTGAAGTCGGACGTTAAGAAAACAATATCTCAGAAAAATAAACAGAATGTGTATTATTATTTTAATGATTTAAAGAATTTAAAACTATTTAAAATACAGTTTTATTGAAAAACTAAATAGTACATTTATCCTGGATTCCATTCCCAGCAAGGCACGAATGTATACGTACGTGATGTTAAATTTCTATTCCCGGTCTCAGTTTTAAGTATTTATTGAGACAATTTATGGGACTGATAAGCATCATGTCATTATGTTTAGATATCAATTATTTTTTTACCTTCAACCAACCTTAATAAATAAATCACATGTAATTAATATTGCATTTTTAATTAATAGTGATTATACTTTTCTAGCTCGACAGTGTAGCCGTGGTTCTTAGAGGCGCTTTATCTATCACAGGCAGTCGTCGCTAATCTCCAGAGGACGCAAATAATGGACCAGATCGACGGCGGCGCCTGTATCGCACGGGTATCGATATACACCTATGTGTAATTATGTGTAATTTTCTTTGACTTACTTATGGATAAAACCGCGTGAGTAGAAAGTCTGTTAACATGTGTGAAAGGTTCCATCTTTAATCCAAGTGAAGCCACATATGTTTTTACAAACTATAAGACTATCAGGCAATCAGATCAAATATTAGGATAGACATGATGCATATTATGCAGCCTTGTAGATTGTAACAATAATACCTAATAGTTTGTCGACAATTAACCCTTTCTGATGAAAACGCAATTTGTGATCGGTTGCTAAAATGTTTTTAGATACGCATGCCTCCTGCCCATCCTAAATTAGATGAACAATAATGTATACGTCGTCACTGATTCCTAATTCCTATTCCTTTACATCCATATCTTCTATGCAAAAAGGTCTTAAAAGCTTTCGCGCGTCAGTGTTCATATTTTACACCACACACACCTTATCACAATGTGACAAATGACGCAAATTGACAATTTCATGGGAGATATTTGGCCATCAAAAATACATACCATGATGTGCCCATTCAGTTTACGACACGACATTTACAAGTGCAAAAGTATGGAGAGTATTTTAGTCGTACTTCACTCGTTAAAGCGGCAATATGTGACACCGCAACTTAGCGCCCAAAAAACATAAACATCACACACTATACAACACCTCTTCGTACAACCTAAACAAACAATAAAACATGTAGTCGTAGAAATCCTTAAACATTACCTGGGGCCAAAAAGATTGTCTCAATTCCTCCTCCAGTAAAACAGTGGGGAACAATTGAAACCTATTCCGCTACGTATACATTTAATATCGTTGCTGAAAGCAGGCAATCGTCGGAAAGGGAATATCACGAGGTTAAAAGCAACTTGTAGCATCGTCGACGTGGAGCGAGCACTGAGGTCATTTTTTAACATTTGCTTCACCGGAAACCAAGTAATTTAATGAGTGTATGCGTTTGTTCCCTAGTTGATTACTCTTAAATCACGTCATGAACACATTAACAGCGTAATACTATTTACTCGTAGCTGGTGTGCATTTAAAGGGTCTTCATTCTAAAGTGAAAAAGAAAGGTCTACTACGCTACAAAGGTAGGTTAGTAGACTTTACATCCTTTCAAAAACTTTATCGATAACTATTGCCTGCAACGTTTTTCATGTTTTTTTATCGCTTAACATGCCCTTCAACTCAGTCAACGAGTTTTACTACTGACAGTTTTTCACTATTCTAATTTTATTTGTTTTTTGTTCAACTATTAATTTATTTAAATATCAGTTACTCTTTGTAACTGGTATTGAAATCAAGTTCACGCCAAGAGAATATAGTCAGTCTTATCATCCACGATCAGACAAGTCCTGTACAGCGAGCAGCACTCGCCTTACTTAAATAGTTGTCATAAAATTCTCGCCAATTTAGATTCGACGCGTCGAGGAGCTCGTTTTAGCGAAATGTCCTCGTATAATAACTCGGTAAAACGTATGTTTTATGAGTACACCTCTCCCCTGCTGCCCTTACACGGCTTAGCGGCCGTGAGTAACAAGCGTGTTTGGTGTAATGGAAGTCGGCTGTGGAAGTATGAATATTTATTGGAGGACTTGTTAATACTACCAGGTAGAACTAAATTTGAACGTGTACGCAGCACCGCTACCGTTTTTTCTTCGTATACTTACTGTGTTTTGGTCTGACAAATTTGGTTGGTGAAACACTTCACATATTAGGTTAAAAACGTAAACTACATACCTATTACATCTTTATTGATTTGGATACGTTGGATACTCGTGGTAAAATATATAGCATTAATGTCAGTAATAACACCGGCTTTTGTAAGTTATAGATCGTTTCTTAAATAATCAAATAATATAATGTTCTGCTGTACCTATACATTACAATTAGGTTTATTTTGTAGATTTAAGTACTGATTTTATACTATAAACCAACAAGTTTAGTATGTCGTTAGATCGAGCTTACCGTCCTGTGCTTCCGACCAATTACCTACCTACCGCTCTCGTTTGCTGTAACGGGTGCCTACTCCAAATATAGGCGTGTTCGCACTGGGGTGCTTTAGAAAAAGAACTAATGTGTCTTATAGGTTGATGATATAGTAAATGCACCTGCGTCAATTAACTTAAGTTACTTAAGCAAACTTAACTCCTAAATAATCCATTTTTAGCAACTTACATTATTGCGAAAAAAAGAATTATTCCGAGGACACTTTAAATGAGGCGAGAATCTCAATCTTTAGGAAGCCGTTACTAAAAGAGCACTATACGGACGAATTGAGACGACTTCAAAAAAGAAGGAGGTTCTTAATATGACTATTTATTTTTTTATGTTACCTCATAACCTTCGATCGATTTTCCGTGTGATAGACACTTCAATTTGGTCCAGTTCTGACAGTGGCATCGATGAGAAAATTGAATCTATCATTGATCCATTGAAGCCTTTTTTGGCGATATAGGTAATTATTTAAAGTCAGGTCATATTTTGCCATTCAAAAAATCTTGTATCGACCATGCTTTCCGCGGTATTCCAATGTGGAAGGTCGGAAAGGCCGCGAGGACTCTTGACATGTAGCGACTGAGCCCCGTACACGACGCGTGCCAGACGCAAAGTCATGTGTTTATATTCACTCCACGCCGGAATATTCTAAATTCCGAGCCCACATTTTATACGAACGTTCACGAGCCGAATGAAAGCAAATTGTACGAAAAATGTTTGCGGTTTAAAAAAAATTAATGCCACGCGCGCAGGATAAGCTCGCGCGCTATTTAATTAGCTGGTTAATATTTTTACGTTAAACTAATTAGTTACGGTGGGGGCGCACGAAAAAAAAGGCCTTTTTGTTGATATTTGAAGGTAGTGAACCAATTAATGGAGGTTTTAGCAAATTTGTGCTTTGGTAAACATTAATTCAAACATTATGACTTACTAAATACTGTAAGTACCTCCTTGAAAGATATGCGTGTAAAACAATTCAAATTCATAAAACATTTTAATTCTATTTATACGAGTATACCTCCTAACAACTACGGTACCTCTATTTCTAAATAAAAGGTTAGGAGAACTCTTACGTGTAGACATTTATTTATGTATGTCATGTACGTCAGCCAGCGGTCACATGACACATAAATTGACAAATGAGATAGACATGACACATGCATTGGCCAATGAGATATACGAGTTCTTCGAACGGGTTTAGGTTGCCCTTTCTATATATACAAAAGTACTCTGTGGGTTGCCCGATAACAGTGTCTTATAAAGTACGCGAGCTGTTTATTCATATTCACAGTGTCATCGCAGCTTTGTCATTATTTCCTTTAATTACGGGCGTAAAATGGAAAGCATCTGACTGAAGCGTATTACCTTTCAAAGCGTAGTTTAACTTTACTGGTAATCGGATTCTAGTTGCGAGGTACCGAAACTTCGCAGTAATGGCGATGCACTGAGGAAAATTATTTAAGTACTCTTTTTGAAGTGAAACTTTTTAAGCGACAATCAGAAAATTATAACTGACAAAGAATTAAGAGATGTCATGGAGGCGTCACTTTTGGATCAAACTAAAGTGTTATTCAATAAAGAGTTAAGAACTAATTAAAACAAAACAAATACAACTCATTACAACTGTTACAACTCGTTTATTCGCGTTACATTTTCTCAGTTATCCTTTTTGATATTTATAATATCGCAATAGTCCTAGCATAATCTTTAATAATAATACGGTATAATTACCCGGTTAGCCCTATTACTGAAAAAAAAACCACTTCACAGTCGGTTCTAGATGTAAAGGCCGTTTGCAATTCCAACGAAGTTGCGCTTGTTGTCGTTGATTCACTTAAAAGAGTCTCCTAATAGGCAACTTATTGAATTTTTACAAGCTTTGCACAAGAGGATTGAAATTGTTTCCAATTTAAGTTAACTTAAGCTCTAACTGATGTACAAAACTTTGCTTGTAGATTATTCAATTAGGTATTTTTATAGCGGTACATACCTATAGTAAACGATAGTGGAAACAATCGTGGTCTTATGTCTATCGACATTTGGAATATAAGCACTTGTCGGAAGGGCGGCAGATAGTATGGAACATCAAGATTTTAAACAGACTATAAAAACAGAGTCGAGAGACAGTATAGGCCAGTAGGTCCGGCTTCTGTACCCAGCAGTAGAAAGTAAATAGGTAGCTCCAGATTCCAATGAAAGAAGTTATAAATGTAAAGTTTCTATGCAAGATCTCCCTAACCTAACAATAACATTAAACTCACTTAGAAACCCATTCGTTTCGCCGAAGACATTTGCAATCTTCATATAATATCCGAGACAGCATAATTCGAATGCGAACGCATTAAAAAACGGTAGAGAAACCTATATAAAATTAAGTCAACAAGTTCCAACGAGAAATTATTCATAGAGATCATGGAGGTGCGAAGTGAGATGGAACGAGGAGGGCGAATGGGGTAAACAAGGATGGAGAAAGGGATAACTGCCTTCATGAATTGGAAATGTAATTTGGTTGGGTAACGCTTATATGTGAACGGGGCAATTGTTTTCGCGGCACGGTTGCCGATTTTGGTGATAGATGCTTATATAGTCGTGTGATATCTGTTGGACAGTGTTGTTTAGGGAATTGTTTTGTTTAATCTTGGGAATTGGAGTTTTTTTACTGAAGGAATAAAAAATTTTTGTTACTATTAAGAAATAAATAAACTCATCACGCCACACCAGGATGGCATTTATTGGATTTATTGGTTTATAACAAATCAAACAGTAACGAAACAGGTTGTTAAAACAATAGCCTATTGGTATACCAATTTGAGTAATTAAGTGCTTAACATGAAAACCGAACTGGACCTAGAAATATTTTAAGGGCGAATAAATATAAAAATTTTATCTGTGTTTACTAAGAGAGTATCTAACCGTCTTTTAGGTATATAAATAAACACTTAACCGTAAGAACGCATTATTCATGAATTTCATCTCAGACGAGAGTGGCCGGGACGAAGATCTCCAAATAGGATTGAACCCTTCAAGGCGCGAGTGATAAAATCGGATCAGAACGGGTGACGGCGTTAATATTCAACGCGAAAGGACTCGTGGGACCTCCGTCTGCCGGAGCTTGACTCTGAGGTGTTCGGAACTTGGGGAGAATCAAAGGTGTGTTGCGAACACGTAGAGAAGTATTTTTATCTTATTTACGCTTATTTACGCTTATTCTTGAAAAATATGGGTACCACATATGGGTACCTTTTGTTTTTTCTAAGATTTTCATAAGTAGTTGTGTTGGTGCATTATCTATTTTCGCAATCTATTTAAATTTTTATGCGGTTTAATAAATGTTCCTTTCTTTCTTTAAAATCCAAAACACTATTATAAAGTTTTAATTATCTGTTTCGTATTTAATGAATGTAATATTAAAACAATACGATCAATTAAATGAAGTCGGTTAAAAAAACGATCAACCTCAATGCATCTTTTAACGGAAGTTCCAAATTTCCATTAAAACCAAATACAGAAACTGTTTTCCCTGCATTGCCTCTGTTAACGAGATAATCTCCGATTTAATTCCAACGCCATATGGAAAATTAAAAGGCGCCTGCAAACGATATGAACGGTTCATTTAACATTCGAATCTCGATGATGTTCATATGTTTACTTGACGTAATTGCAGAATGAATATATAATGCCATGAAAGAGAAATCATTGCAGTAGGCATATAATATTATGTAGACACTTAGTATTTGAATTGTTAAAAGGACACTGTTTTTCTAGAGCGTTACGTTTTAACAAGTCGATTTGAAAATCTTTATATACTCTATTACAACCTAATGTAAAATGTATTATAATAGCCTGTTATATTCTTAAGAGAATCGAAATCTTCGAACGCAATTTTAGGAAGGTAACATACGAATAGGTAGGTGAGATTCGACATAGTTAAAGTTTGTGTAAATAAGAAAACGTGTAACTTATACTTATAGAAATTTCAAGGGTATACACATACAGTAGGTATATGGGTGGTGCAAATATATTAAAACATAAGGGTTGCTCGCTATTACCTAATTTACAGAATTTTGGTGACAGGTTAAATAACTTAGCTAAGAACTAACCAAAGAAAATTGTATACGGGCCTTAGTAGATTTAGACATAATATAGACACCTATTATGCAAAAAGTTACTTGCGACATTATTCCACGCGACGCTATTTCTACCATCACGGAACGTGGTATCAGTCGGATTTACCGGCAAGGTTTTCCACTAGATGTTTTACACCGAAAAACTTGTTCAGACATACCGTAGTACGCAACACCAGATTAAGTAAGTAAATTAGTTAGGCCGTTATAACCCCTTAAATTTTCAGAAGCTTTCAGCGGTTTATTATTCGACGCAGAACTTGATGCTTCTGAAGTCCTGAAAGCACATTTCGCGTCGTAAAACACGATCATATTCAAATGGAAACACGATGAAACACATATAAAACGGCTGCAAATCTTTAGGGTCGCAGTGGCCCGGTGGGATCGAAAATATCGCCACTGACATTAGCATATGAATTCTGAGAGAGTAATAAAGGAATAATATGCAAATAAAGGCAGAAATTTCGTATGTAGGTACGCCAGTAACTTAGACCATTGTATACGTATAGAACCGTGCGATGCGGATTGCGTGTCACCATTTTACTCAGCTGTTTTGGCAGAGTCATAAAAATTTTATATTACACGGGCGTCGAAGAATAAAAGCTTAAATTGGAAAATATTAAAACATTAGAGATTAAATATTTAATGATTTTAATTAAGCATTATGTAGCTCATCGTTAATCCTGGATTACAGTCTATCTAAAGTAGATTACAGTAAACTTCAAACTTGAAAGTCGGAAAAATAACATTTCTAATTAATATTACAGTTTAATTTTTTTTTCCTATTATTAAAAGTTTGCTTTATTTAGTGTCTTTTTTCCGAATCCAGTCCAGAACGATCCAAGTTACAGACTTAGAACAAAAGTCTAACGGTAGGAATAATTTAACGAATCTTTATCTTTCTAATTATACTCGGACTATAAAATGTGTTGACTATAAAACTAAGACTATAAAACGTGTTGTTCCTGTAATAATTATTTCTAGTATGTATATATTCGCGATCTTCGCGTTTATTAGTGCCAAGGGCATGCTTGTGTTTCGGAATTTGCAGATGAAATTTTTAGTTGTAATTAGTTGTTTGCAAATTGGGATGGAGGTTTCGGGTACGGCGAAGGTCAATGGTTATTGCGTAATAAAATTGTAGGCCAGATAAAGTTGTTAGTTGTTTTGAATGTTTTCGTATGATATTTCTACGTGGTAACGTGAGGGAGTTTTGGGAATAGCCTATTTGTATTTTAGTTCTAAATGACACTCTTATATGACGTAGGTATTTTAAATCTCGCGCGTACTCATAGACCTACTAAAAGAAAGGACGTAATGTCGTAGCAGGTCGCAATGAAGCACAATGGCGGCAGCTTCTCAACGGCAAATGAGAACCCCTATCCTGCTGTGAATGTGTGAGTGCACAAGTGTACATACAAGAAACCTTAACTTATTACGGTAGCTTCGCTTGTTTTTTACTGATATTACGTCCATTTACTTTACTTAGTCTATGCTGCGCACCAGTGACTTGTTGTTATCGTCGAGTCTATAGAGATATATGTATGGAGCAAATAGAAACGTATGTTAATTAGCCTTAAGAGTGCTCTTTTTTCCGATTGGCAACATTGATACTCAAATTTCCTTCTTGCGCTCTACTAACCGGTGTCAGCGTGAAGTTCTGACATTATAAAAATATCCAGCCGTAACAGCAGTATTGTCTCATACATTATTAGCTGTCACATATTTCATGAATGAGCCGCGCTGTGTCCAATTTCACGGCTGACTGCGCGCCACGTATCCAGGCGTTATCTGCACGGGATCGGGAACTTTACTAGTTAGGCTGCTAGTAAAGAAATAACTATCTTTTATCTGTATTATAATAAGGGTCGCATCAGGAATACTTGCGTAGATAGTTCGGAGCGTATTAGGTGGTAGCGATAAAAGTATAATGATTGCACTTAATTGGATTTTGACTGGTTCTAAATAGTTCTGATACAAAAGCCTTGGCCGCTAATTACTTAGTTCCTACTCCACGGTAAGTAGTTATTTTGGTGTTATAACGACCAATAGTGTTATGACGACCCGTGTGGTGTTGTGGTTACCACGCGAGTCCACCATTCGAATGGTTCATAGACCGGCGGGGCGGAAATTTAAATGTTGAATATGGATTTAGATTATGAGTGTGAAGAGTGATTTATTTATTTAATTATTCATAATGGGATTTGGTAAGAATTTAAAAGAAGTAATCGTCTACATTGCGGTGGCCTGCTGGCCTAAAAGACTTTGAGAGAAAACCAAACCAACAAATATGGAAAGCGTTCAACAAGAATTTCCAAGTGTTTTTTAATGCGAGGGAAACCCTTGCCTGACAATCTTGCTTAGTTTACCGCTTTCCAATGACCAGGTATCTCAATATTTGATTAATTGACATGCAAACCCAAAGTTCCGCGGAAGTGCGGCCAGTTGCGCAAAAAGACTTGTTATCTAAGTTGGGAAGATCCGGATTGCCGCCGCGTTGCTACCGCCCCGCGCCCGTCCCGTCCCCGGGTCGCTTCGTTTGCATTTTTATTACTTTTTAATTTCGTCGCCAGATACCGAGTTTTGGTTCCCACGCTACTGGAATTGTAGTCTTATCGAGTTATTGGCTTTGTTACTGTGAAATTGATTAGATTTGTCTTTCTAACTTCTATGTAGATGAGGGTGCTAAGGATTTTTTTGCATTTAATATTTTATAACTTTTTTCTACTTTTTTTAAAATAAAAACAAAATATACTACAATGTTTACAATATACTAGAAAAAATGTCGAACAATTAAAAGGTAGGCATGCAAAAACCTACGTAAGGAATATAAGTTTTATTTCAATAAATAAAATAACTAATGTTGTTAGTTATATCTATCTTCATGGTCACAAAACTCTTTAAAACGTCGCTGCTAACTATAAATAAACGCTCTCTTAACCCTAAGCCGATCGCTAACTAGTCTTCAAGCTGTTAGCGCCGGGATATTAGTCTTGATTACGTATCCAGTACGGCAAGGCGCCCCATTTGTCTTTTGATTCCCGTACGACCACCTTATAGCTCACGACACGACTCCTTATACTAGTCGTAGATACGAGACCAGAGAGTTTTAACTGTAAACTAGATTTGGTTTCGGTTTGGCGTACATGTTACTGGCAGCGCCTCTAGCGAAAACGTGGAGAACTAAAAGTGGACTGTATTCATTGCTCGTTTTCTTATTGAAATGCAACTTTGTACTGTACGAGGTTGGCTTCGATTTTTTAAAGTTTAGTATCTGATTTCCTAAATATGATTTCATTACTTTCAGTGAATTACTTGTTGAAGTCGATAAAATAACTTTAAGTGATAGTTAAATGTCTCAGAATGAATCGGAATAAGTAGAATTTTCAAATCGCAACGTGTAAAGAGGCAGCATGCATCACCGGCACAGGTTCTACATTATCGAATCGCTAACGGCTTTGCCTAAGCATAATGTATTGTTTTATTAATTTACGGCGAATCTTCTTCAGGAAGAAATATCGCCTTCGTTTTTACACCTTAATAGTCTGTAGATTAGATGTTCGACCTAACAACTATTTTAATGCTACTATTTGTTTAACGGTAATATTTTTACAATAACTACTAAAATATTGGTTATTTTTTTTTATTCTCTATTCACTCAGAGTGCTTGATATTTCCTTGATAATAAAGGTTGATTATTTTTTTATTAATTAATTTCTATGTATTTTAAACTAAGCCAGAAATGGAATGGAATCTTTGCTACAAACCAATTGTGATACGTTGTTGTGTGATGTGTAAATAAATTTTGGTTGGTTCAGTACACACCTCTACCCATATTAAACCCGTTCGTGCCGTCCATCGCTGATCTCCGCGTCCTTTAAAACGAAACATAATAATTAGTTCCAGATTAGGTACTTTAAGAATTGATATCGTACTTAACTACTTTTTAATTGTCATGCAGGAGATTCTAACAAAACAGTTACAGCCACAAGAAGAGGCCAGAAACGGGTTCGCCACTAAAAGCCTCGCTAGAACAATTCCAACAATTTTCACAGTTGGCCATTAAAGTCCGCACTATAAGCGGTTTCTATTCCAACTTTGCTCCCATCTAAGTCAAACGTTCGGACTTTGTTAGGGTTGACAATAGATATATTGGCCAATAAACAGATCATGCCAAAGCTATATTGCATAGTTAATTAATTTGTTATTTATACACTTGATTTTAAAGGAGTGCTGAAAGAATTTATTCCGCCGACTTTTTTCTTCCGGCCAACGCGTATACGAGTAAGTACACTTGGTAACTTATTGACACTGCCGTATCAAAAAGTGTGTGTGAAAAAGCTAAGCATTCGTC
>DWQK01000625.1:0-19510 GCA_018231225.1 Noctuana stator
ATGGTGGATTGGCGTGATAATCACTACACCACGCGGGTCGTCAAAAAAAGAGATAATAAAAAATTATATAACCACGTCTTTATTTTAAAGTAAAAATACATTGCGTAAAGTGTCAAATATTTATTACCTATCACACAAAGTATTCATATAACATAATGGTGATATTTTCTATTCAATAAAGAATTTGGAGTGTTGGTAAATATATAAAATATATTAACGTGTATTATTTTTATTGAGATTTCTTTGGCGGGTTCGTACGGGCATGTCATGGTCGTGAAGTGTTGATGGCGCTTTTAGAAACAGGTTGATAAAAGTGATACAAGTGAAAAGGGGTAGCTTATTATTATTTGAGACTTGCTCGCATTTCAAGGGTTAAGAGTCCCTAAAAGGGTTTTAGGATATTTTTTTTTTTATTTAACAAGTCAACGCTTTATTTTTTATTTAGTAACTTATTTAGAAAAAGTTTTTATCATAATGATTTTGGTCGGAAAAATGTATGAAAAATTTACGTTAAGCAGCAGTTACGTTTACATAACAGGACTTACTTAAAACATTCAATTATCTTCTTGAGATAACGTCTTGTAAGCAAGTTTGACGTTAGGATTTTTAGAAATCAAATTTTAAATCATGAGCGTTTAACAAAAAAAACGGAATACTTTAATTGTTTTCCCATAGAAGATAACCGCTTTATTCTATTACTTAGAGAATACACTATAAAAAGTGTTGTGCGTCGTTCCTTTAACTCCAACTCTTCACACCTAAGAATTCAATTAATCTCCACTCGCACCCGCTCCACCGACCACAAGATTCGTGACTCGTAATTACTTTTTGTTACAAAAAAGTACATAAATAAGTTCCATCCCTGATGCTTGTTTAAGAAAATAAAACTAGAACCGCTCTTGTAACGGATCTCGAACAATGAGCGATGATATGGAGTTTTCTTGTAAACAACTCTCTAAATACTCCTTCCAATCTCCCGAACGCTCTTGTTCGTATCGATGAAACATTGAACAGCAGTATCACGAGCGAAACAAAGGCGATAACTAGCAAGCAGTAAATTACAAACAAGATTTACACCTACCATTCATCATTGGTGAATTAATCTTCTCGGTTTCCTCGCATCGGCTAGAGATATTTCAATATTCCACAAAAGAATCCCATTTATTTGAGCATAGTACCTGCCGTCGCTTCTTCATATTTCTGCGGGATTAACAAAGGCTCGTGGGATCGAGGTATGACCTCTAGGGAGCGCGGCGTGCAGAGTAAAGAAAAAAAAAGAAACATGCGCGAGAGCACGCAAATGAAATCGAAATAGCCTAACTCTGGCCCGGCAAGGTTCGCCGAATAAGATACAGCCTTTTGATTAACCATTGTCAAGCGATGCCGGTCGGGACGCGGCGAAATCTTTTGAAATTATGTTATCTAAATCTTTGTCACAAAAACCGTGAAATAAATGGAGATTTGATGGTAATACCTAAATGTTTTTGGCAGCCAACCTTACCAGAATAAATATCAAAAATACAAGAGTGAAGAGGACAACAAACTCGTTTGTGTTCAATTATGCAAAAAACGTAGGTAATGTTCTAAATTGGTCTGAAATATCGTTATAACTGAGACTTAATGATTCGAAAAAAGTATTGACACGATATAAATATAATTATTTAAATAATATCTAAATTTAAGTTTACCAGGTTATAATTATATAGTTTATGGTTTGTTAAATGTATTATACATGAAATTAATAGGTTAATTTCATGTATATTATATACACTAGGGTGTTGTCATGTTAATTTCTTTGATTCCGTAGTAGATAATTACCTTTATTTTGTTGTTTAGGTAAGGGATTTCCATCGTTACGCACCCTTTTATGGCGTTATGGGGCTATTTCTTTAAAGAAGGGTCGTCTTAACGTATTTAAGGTTTGTGCTGAACTCTAGCGACGCGATTTATATTTTTAAACTATTTCGCGTCGTGAATCGCTGTATCTATTAACACGCTTATTTTTATTAGCAATGGCACTTGTCTACCCCCAAAATGGAACGTCGTCGTTGGAATATATCTCACCAGACAATTACAGTCTAAAATTAGCAGTGTAATCTATGGTATTAAGAACAAGAGTCCAGTTTTTAATGATATTTTAGGAGATGCTGATTAACTTTGCTAAACCGATTGCATTTAACTATTTTAGCGTACCACCATACCACGAAGTATTTAAAAAAATTTAAAAGTCATATTTTTTTATTTTATTATTCTTGAAAATATGGTTATTAAAATATGTTGCGGACCTAATAATATTATACTTACATAAATGAACATGCATCCTATATTATTATAGTTTAACATTAATGATGTAAAAAAAACGGCACTGACACTATTTTTAATAAGGGATGTTACTAGTGTTATTTTATTTGATTAAAACTGAATTTTGCTTTTGTAAATTAAAGTATTATGTCTGCAGTCTTAAGCATTATAGTATCGTTGAAATTACTTTAAGGACAACAACCCTGAACACAAACAAAAAACTTATAAAGTACGAAAGTAGGTAATTATACACAAGACGGTGGCAAGCGTACGCCCCACCTCGCATCACGCGATCAAAACGCATTTGTTGAAAAAATCTGAGAAAGAATTCCACCTAGTGCATTATTCTTTGCTTACTGTTTAGAAAATAAATATAGAAATACCAGGTTACGCCTGAGACTTCATCTGCGTCGATTTCAGAATTGTAAATCAATAAGGTCAAACAGTGTTATATATTGAAAGATCAAAGATAGATTATACCTAAATGTTTATTGTTTAAGATACAATGCTACTAATTTTGAATTAGTGACGATGGTAATGAAGATATGTACTATGCTATGTCGCAACCCTTAAAAGGAGTAAATCGTACGATTTGATAATGATCCAGTGAATGTTAAAACTATTAAAAGCTTTAAAACGTTACTTTTCATTTTTATAATTTCTATTTGCAAAATTTCTTAAATTCGATATTCAGAACTCCCATTCAAACTTTGGTCTTGCTCGAGTTAGAGCACAATTCTTATTTAACTTCTATATGGAGTTTCCAAAGACGATTATTTACTTCACCGTTTGCTGACTAAAGTTTGTGGCAAGATCTTTGGGGAAAGAAGACCGGTTCTACAAGAGCACATTTCAGAAATGTGTCTACGCTTTGTTTTATTGTTATTCATTTATATTTATTAATATTTATGACCATTAAAATTTGGCAAAGGTCGTTGTAGAATTGTATTCTTGGACACACCTACCTAATATTTTCTGATACTTTGAAAATTGTTTCCAAGAAGTACGTGATATATTGTAAGAAAATTAATGGATTTTACCTCGAGATTTCGTCCCTGTGTGGTGTAGCTTGATACCAATAAACTATTATTATAAGTCTGTATAATAACATTATATAACTTCTGGAATTGCTGTATCTTCTGTAACTTACAGAAATGATCCTAAATTTCTGTTAAATATTAGTACCCATAGACTATTAATTTTAGTTTCCTTACAGCAGTCTTACTCCTTGTAGCTGTAAAATACGTTTAAGAGGGTACCACTAAAAATAAAATACAAACCAGGTATAAATGTCGCTATGCTTAATATATTCAACCAATAACCTTTCGATATATTCAATGCTAGTTGTGTGGTAAACTTTATAGTTTAGCCTTTGACAGTGAGTCGTAGAATAGACTACAATAAGGCATGCTTCAAGTTTTTAGAGGTGTATAATCCGGCTATCACAAAAAGTTGGCTCGGGAGGCTCGCGATAAAACGTGCAATAAGAATGTAGCTATACGATTTCATGTGTGGTTGTTACGGGCAAGCTAGGTGAGGCCTTTGGCGTCCGGCGGGCGGGTTTGTCCTCAACTCGGTAGCCGGCGGTCGCCTCAGTTCCACTTCCACTGAGTTCCACTAGTACGGTACGGGGCCACTCGCGTAGCGGACGCGCGTCGCATTCATTCCGCGACGAAGTGGCGCGCGCAACATAAACACGCCGAAACATACGATATAAACATCGAACTTTGTCGGACTTGTGTGTGCGAACTGTGTCTGGACGTTTGAAGTGCATTCTGGGTGACAGTGGGGGTGTTTTGGCGGGAGTCTGGAGCGAAAGTGGCGCTGGGGTCGGGTGCGCTTGTTTTACACAATAGCTGATAACCCGAGTTTTGTAATTGTTGCGTGATAACAGTAAGTACCGCTTGATTATAGTTGCAATTGCTTTTCAGATATAAATCGTAGTAGGTACATTGATCTGTGCTTTTTGACTCTTGACTAAAGTAGAGTTGGCTGTTATTCATTTTCCTATTCGGATCGAATTATTGTAGCTGCACTTTTACTTTACTTGGTTTTATTTCCAAATTTATATTTTTCATTACCTAAATGGTCATTTGGATTAATGATGTTTTTGCGGCCCTTGTTTTTAAATCAGATACGGTCCGTGGCGATCAGTCACGAAGTTTTGCCATAAAAGGCCAAAAGCTATCGGTGTAATCTCTACACTTAATCTTCAAGGTGAGAGGGCCTAATTTCGATTACAGGGAATCTTTCTTTTTTAAGGTTTGCGAGAAGGTTCGAGAAATTATTCGGACATAATTTAAGGAAAGTAATAGGTACCTATGTATTTATAAGGAAATAAACTTATGTAGTAACATTAAGTGATCAATAACAGTAAAACAAAGCTAGTGTTGGGGTCGATTAATGTCTTTATTGGGTGCTAATAAACGATTTAATCAATACTATGCTATACTGTTTAGTCACGAATTTCATTGTTTACACTGCCAATTGCGTTATAAATCCAAATATTACCGTATCAATATGTATCTATTTGTAACTTGTTTTTATTTTAATCGATAAAGAAGTCCAGTTTAATCATTAATTTAGTAATTAAAAAGACATAAGGAACCGCATGAGCAAACATAGCATCGATTAGTCAGGGGCTTATACATAAATGAATAATTGACTTTAAATTGTTATTTAGTATATATGTATTGTATATGCCTAAATATTAATACCTTATTAATACCAAGTAAGTTGAGAGTCTCCATAAATCTACATTAAAGCAGCGTAATAGAGCTTGCTTCATGCCTTCTCCGGTTTTGGGGAGAGACAGGATTGGGCTATAAAAAGCGTACGTATGTAAAATTAAAATTAGTGATTGAAGTAAAAGACTTGAAACTGTGTCTGAAACTCTTATTGGATCATTAATATAGGTATTGTCTCACTAGAAAAAAAAGGGTTTAAATAGGTAGGAAAAATAAATAAACTTCTGTATAAAGTAAATTCTAATATAAAACATAAGCCATTTGTTAACAGCTTACGATCCATTGCGGTAACCTTAGTCCAATAGCGATGGGCGATCAAGCCACACCATGGCCAGTATCTAAACGACACATCTCTGGCCGTATCGCTACAATGGCGTCGCCTCTCGTTAGATGCCGGAGAATTCGCATAATGCACAGATGTATCCCAGAACATTTTGAAGCAAATTAGAAATTTCACAATGAACTTTATTATAAAATTCTGTACGTATTATTCAAGAAAATATTTTGGTTTATTTTTCAAGTTAATGACTGTAATTTATTTATTTATATATTAAAATGAAATTATAATAACATAACACAAACATTATGTAACGTCGGAAATATTAGGCGTATACAAATTCATAAAAGTAAAGCTTCGCGCATGCGCTCTCGTTGAACTCTATTGTATTGCGTATGCGAATGCGCCGCTTACGCAATAGTATTTGAAGACAATGTAGAAAATGTATTCCAATAAGGTATTATTTGGTTTTTACATAATCACGCAATTTTATTTATAAATATATTCAAATAATAATAATTTAATTTAGTGTTACTAGTTTTTCCTGTCTTATTATAAAATTTAAGTCTTTTTAAAATTCATAAATTTCGAATACAATTTCCGTAAGTAATACCGCGATCTGTTATTAAACAAGGAATTAGTTACAAAATCCCCATATAAATCTCATTAGGCACCCATAGCGCACAAAACCAAACCTTATGGTTAATCACCATTACTAAGTATAAGTACGTAGAATCGTGAGGCGGCGCTGGCCATATAAAAGATAATATGAACAGACCACGAATATCGTCTTATTAGAGAAAACTTATGGGCTACGTAAATGGCCAATTACAATAGGAATCGTTTCCTAACTTAGCAGTTATGCTAAACTTGGTCCTGCTTGGTGCCTGCGGGTTCGCCTTTAATGATATCCAGATCAACGGTCTTCGGGAAGTGGGATAGAATATAAGGCTAGCTCCAAATGGGTTGTAGTAGTGGCATGAAACAATGGTTCTTGAAAATACAACTCAAGATATAATTAAGTTGGTTCTTAAATATTCAAATCTTATTTACAATTTTTAATTTTCTCCTACCACATTCTGTCGGATTGTTTACTATTTCAAGGTTTGAACGTAGACGTTTTACACTGAATATTATAATAATAAAAAATTTAACAACAAATGAGAAGTAACGGTTGCGAGGCCATAAAATATATGAGTGTGTGCGCAACAAATAAAGCTTTTAAAATGTCATCTCGGTCAAATTACATTACATACTAACAAAGAATAATAATCTAGTCATAGAGTCAACTATTAATAAATCAAAGAAAAGGTTGTATATAGATTGAAGACTACTTTGCTTGGGTTATTTAATGCAAAGTATTACGTGGAGGTCAATAGACTTTAAGGTCATCCCGGTCGACGTTAAAAAGACATTAAAAATCGAAGACGTTCCTTCATTATGCAATCGTGTCGGAATTCTTTTGTTCCGCCGCGAAATATAACCGCGGCGTTTCAAACGTTTTGGAGTAAAGTATACGCTTTTGTAAGCGTATATTATGTTTTAAAGATTTGACGCACTAACATTTTTTGTTTAATCGCCTATAGGTCGAACTCTAATATAAATACCCTGTCGCAGCAAAAAATGTTTCAAAAGATATAAATTAAGAATTAAATAATTGTAGCGGCGTCTATGAGCGAATGGCGAGTTAACGAAAACAGTTTATTTTATAAAATTACGACATTGAACTGAATTTTATTTCCATTTAAAACTATGCTACGAGGTTATCACACCCCTGCGTGTGCACAATCTTCTGAAAAAGTTCCGAACTGTGTTTCATTTGCATATTAATTTAATTATATCAAAAGAATATATAGTGTGATCCGTGTTTTATATCACTTTTAATACAGTACGCGTAGTTTCTAAATTTAATGTTTCTTATCAATTCCAAAAAGAAATTGATTCATGAGTAACACTACTATGAAACATTATTATATCTACATAATAATAAAATAGGATTCCAATATTCATTCTTATTGACACGAGAAATATCTAAGTATAATATGAATTTATTTTGCTTATAACATCATTATATATAATATGATGAACTTTTTAGCTTAATGAGAAATACCTACTCGTATCAACTTGACGCTTTTAGCTTTCCGTAGGTTTTTCGAAGATACAAAAGAAAAATTGAGTTATGCTTATTTAATTAAATTACCTAAAGTAATAAAAAAATTTTAAATTTTATGATGTAAAAAAATTACACGCAGGTACAAATATTATGGTTTTAATCTTGGGAGACTTTTTTTGTTTCTATGACTACATAAACCTTTAAATTTGCCACAATAGTGGGTGTTAGGAATTTATAAAAGAAACAAAACATTACGTGAGTTACACCAATAAGACTAGCCACCCTCGGCCCGATTTTTGGCGATTATAAATCGTTATACCGTTGCCCTCTGGTCAAAAACGAGGCAAACTAATTGTATCGTTGCGTTGGTCTGCAGATTTGGGTCGAAGTTTTGTACGTGCTCTCCATTATTCATGTCCGATTGTTATGTTGACGTAAAATCGTTAGTGACTAGGTGAGTCATTAAAGAAATTTAGCTTTGCGACCACTGGTCTGTGTGGAATTTTTTCTCTATAGTTCTAGGTACGTTTACTGTTTTACATACACGTCATATGTAGATTCCTTTAAATCCGTAATTGAAGGTTGAGGTAATAAATAAACGTATTAATTCTTATTTTAAGACGAATTGTTTCAATTGAATTAACGAAAAATAATGTGAAATAAACCAGACAAGTTCGTAATAAATAAATTCAATAAATAAAAGAACAACTATTATATGTATTTATTTGTTCCAATTTCATGAGATGGTTCTTATGAAATTGGAAAAATTGAACTGAAACAAATGAATAACAGTCGCGAAGTAAGCAAAAAATAACAGTCGCGATGTAAGCAAATACAGGATTGGTTCTGGTCAGATAAAGGTACGAGTAAATATAGCTTCGTTTAAAATACATGTAGTCCCGTACAGTTACTTCTCTTGGTATATCTCTCCGTATATCTCTAGTCTCCGACACAAAAGCCCAACGAGTTTCTGATTATGTAACTGCAAAAACCAGATTCCGTCAAACCGGAGTGGACTGAATTATCAAACAGCATATTGTATTAATTTAGTTATTTATAACCTATCGTAGCTATCTTGTTTTGTATCGAAATTTTTATGAAGCTTCGTTTTTGTTCTTTTTATCAGAATCTTTAGTTATTTAACATTTATTTTTAAGTGTAAAGACAATGTTGTTTTGATTTTAATAATTATTGTGTATTCGATAGTCGACTTATCGCAAGCCACGTTACTACTGGGAGATTACTCCTCATTGCTCCAAGTTACTTAATATTCGACTGAACTTGATGCTACTGATCAACCGACTTTTGTTTGACTTACAAATAGAACAAGGTCAGATAAAATGTCAATTGTTGTACATAGTGAGCAAACCAAAAACTAGTACCGCACAGCCGTAAATTGACATGTCTCTACGTTCTGATATAAAATATACCATCATTATTTAATTATTTCGATGAAATTTCTGTAGAGAATAATATGAAATTTCTGTAGAATTCATAGAATCTTAATTTAAGAAAATTACATCTTAACGAGTGAACAATAATATTTTGATTATTTATTAATAATCCCATATTATTTCGTCATAACCATTTAATATTTCATCATAGTTTCATACTCGTTTAATATAGGTCCAATAGCGTACCTAATCGATCAATTGAATGCCTAATGATTACCATAAAATGCATTTGATAAAAGGGATATGCCAATCAATATTAACTGACCATACGTTCTGACGTTTAATATAACGGACGCATACATACTTGTATGTATGATAAAACATTTTATCAACTTTGATGAATACGTTTGTACGTTGAATGCTATAAGACTTAGAAAAATGTTTGTTTCGGTGAAGTTAAGAGAAGTTAAATAGTTAAGAATCCTCAGAGTTTGTACCTTCTGTCAATAAGTAATATGATGTTATTTAAAAATACAATAACCATGGAATACTCAGACTGCAATGCCAATTTAACTTAACTTTAAGTGACCCGCAAGTTCGTTACCGGCTTCAGTGACTCACTGATTTTCGGTTCCATAATAAATTATTGAAGTCTGTAACAATTTTAGTTATTCCTTTATTTTTATCTTCGTCAGTTTTCATTTTTGCTTAAAATTATGTTTAACAAAGGGACATTAATGTGAGACTAACTACTTATTACCATTATAATTTTCGTGAATCTAGTGATTATTATCATAGAAACAACTTAATGAATAACCTTAACCAAATTTTAAAAAGCCAGAGGCTTTTTACGTTAAATTGCATTAACCTTGCATTTGGGCTCCAGTCAATGGAATTAGGTAGATCCGATACAATCGACTTGCGCGGCCGCTTACGATGCTTGTCTGTTGAGCTGGAATTTTGTTCGCCTAAATATAGACTCTGTTGTGACTTACGAGAAGTTCCTGTTACTACACCAGGTGGCAATGCAGAATATAATTATCTTGCGGATTATGAAAGATTTTGAAGTTCAACGAAATATTACTCGTAAGTGCCTTATTGTTTTAAGTTATTTCATGGTAATTTCACAGAGTATATTAATAATTACTACAATATTACCAACTAAAACTGTTTGTCGCACTTCGGACATTATTTATATTAGTGCAGAATGAAGAATAAATTTTGAATGAGAATTTAGAACCATTCTTTTTGATTAAATTCAAATGGCATTTTAAAAAATGTCTATAGCACGTTTGCTTATTTCTGCATCATTATTTATATTGTGTTTTTATTTTCATGGACCTAATTATAATATTCAAACACTTGACGAATGTGCGCTCACGAATTCTGTTTCCTTCGATGAATTTTCAGAACAATGACATGGATGCTCTCATCGTGACCACGGTCAGCATTAGTGTATTGAAATATTTGCGAAGATAATAGAAATCGTGAGTAACTGTCACAAGCAACTGTACATTTATTTTGTTCGGGGACTGAAATCTTTACCTTGCTTAGAATATTACTTCAAACTGATTCAACAAGTGAAGTTTGAAAGTTAATTTAAATGAAGTTGTACGTTCTTAGTGTTACAATTTCGATTCGAATCTTATTACCTCAACTGATAGCGAGGGAATGATTTCGTAACCTTCAGCCGGAGTGGTTGGTATCACGCGACACGTCCGGCCCTTTGTCACGACTTAGCCTCATCGTGGACTAGATCGACTCCTGTTCTTTCCTGATTTCCTAGTACTTGGATACTCTTAAGGTTATTAATTGCATTAACTTTGTTAACTTATTTAATTTTCGACTAACATACTTATGGCATTAGGTTTGTGAATTAGGTCCTTTAATTTTTTTATTACAAAACTTTTCAAAGTGCATAAAAATATTTTTCTTCACACATAGTATGTATTCTGATTTGTAGTTATTTAATTAAACATTTTATCGTTTTGATATGAAGGAAAAATCTAATTGAATATTCGATCTAGATTGATCCCAAATTAAAGTTTAAATAATCTTAGAAAAATTTGAACATTCTTTAATGTCATATAAAAAGGTAAATAAAGTGTCTCGTTTTCTCCTGCTATATAAATCTTTTTACTCTTTTCGCTAATTATGTGAGGAACGCAATGTTGGTATGTGACACTTTATTTGTTTTCCTTCGAACACAGATTCGTAACCTTTACTCTAAGTGGTTGTTATCACGCGACGGACACCGGGCCTCGTCACGACTTAACCCCATCACGGAGACACCTTGCTGGTACCACTTTCTACACATTGTTTTATTTTTAAGCATGTTTTATATCTGTTACAATACGCATTGCAGCGGTATAGTATAGTAGACGATTATGATCAAGTTCTTAAATCTCTCTACATATTATTATTTTAAAAGTAGGTGGTGCCCGCGACTTCGTCTGTGCAGGATTAGTATTTCGAACAACTCGATGTATAAGCTATATTATTGTAAAGTTTCGTTAAAATCCGTTCAGTAGTTTTTACGTGAAACAGTAACAAACATCCATCCAACCATCCATCCATACTAACAAACTTTCGCGTTTATAATAGTAAGTAGGATTTATTTAATCCCTAAAAAAAAATAAAAAGGGTTTTGCATGCGTATCGAAGTGCCTAGTTAAACAAGTGTATGTCCAAAGTTTAAGACAACGCAGTACCTACATGAAAGTATATCTATACCATAAAAAGCATAATATGCATAAAATTAAAAATCTTATAGCTTATATGTTTTTGACTTTATATGATAATGTAAAATTTATTGAGTCAACGTACTGCGGCAAAATTGTGAAGCTTTTTTGACCTAGTCATACACAGAATGTTTATGAGCATTACGCTGAACGAATCGAAACAACTGCATAACTAACGTTTATTACCAAACAAAATGTGGGTGTCAGATTTTACTAATATATCAGCTTGCGGCAGGAGTTTTGTCAATGTCAGCATGTTATAGCCGACGTAGGCTACGAAGCAATACCGTTTACGGGACATGTTTGCCATTTTACGGTACTGTATATGTATAATTGTGTATGTTTAGTATTTATCATATAAAATTTACATATGACGTGACAATGCTGGTACATATTTTTCTATACTTTGTATTCGAATACTTTTTAGGCACATTGTCATATTTCACACTAATCCACATATTTTCTTTTACGCCAACAACACTACGAGTAAAAATGTAAAGTGTATGATCTTTGTCTGCGGTTGACAGTTAACAACAATTTTCTCACACTACATTTCTTGCTTGCTGTAGATTTAATTTTAGTATTATTGCAAGTTAAGGTTACTGTTAATCTTACACACATACGAGTAATAATGTCTGTATGGTTTTGTTTTATAAAACTAGCTATAAGGCTTAACAAATGAGATAAGCTATAAATGTACTTAGGTACATTATAAAATAATAGTCGTAAATGTATGTTTTCTCCAATATTAATGTTTAATATCCAATAGGAGCACCCCAAATTAAAACTGACCTCACTCAGTGTCATGTCAATGTTTTGATCGACTTTAGGCGTGACTACAATATCGATTATATTATCCAAGTTGAAAGGTCATCTAGAAAATATAGTATACTAGTTGTGCCACGCGGTTCCACCCGCGTTAAGTATAGTTACGTAATGCTTGATAGCCTTCCTCATGAATGTTGATGTCAAATACAAAAAGACTGACTAAATTGTGAATCTAAACCATTCTCAAGTCCCCTTGAACACACACAACAATTACCTCTATTTCTATCGTTTATGAAAAGCAAATGAGCATGCAGGCCACCTAATGTTTTTACTGGAACAACTTTCTCAGTAATCATAACTGGTTACAGAGCTGATAATAGTATTACGAGGTATAATTGCAAGGAGAAAACTTGGTAACCACTTAAGACTTAACATACTAAAATGAAGTAACTATTGACTTCTTATTGACTTCTATTGTCTAAATGTGGAAGTATCAGGACGGAAAGTAGGCTACAAAAATGCTGCTAGTTGGCCATTATTTTATAAAACACTTATCTTTTAGCATAAAAGTGTGAATATATTACTACAAGTCTATTAACCTATCACTCATACCTTACATTGTCTGAGGGTTGAAGTAAAAAAGTGTAGGCGGTTAATGGTTAAATTGTAACCATAACAGCTTTATGTCACTGCCCATGAATAATGGCGCGATGTTTACTTATTCCACGAAATGATGACTAGACGGTTTCCATACAATTCATAAATATTACAATATAGGTAGGTATTTTTTTTATTTAAACTTCCAGTATTTAAATTGTTTCTTTATTGTTCATTCCAATAAATGTTTTTATTGTTTTCTGACTTTTTAATCATTAAAAGATTGAAACATACTCGTATATTATTTTTTTGTTGTTAATCTTTTCAAAGCTTACATTTTGAACCGAGAATTGGCGAGAGAGATAATTAGTTTACTTTTCTGTCCTATTAATATACATACATAGACGATAATAAAATCTATGCAAGTAAATGAATCACCATTATCATAGTATTAATCTAGGTTACAGATAGCGATGATTATTTCTTCATGAATGCACCTATGAATGTTTGTTAAACACAGAATCAGCATCTAGCCTAGCGTACTTGCTCTTTGAAATCTTGACAGGACAAATGGAAGTGTTCCCAATATCAATGCAGAGCAAGAGTAACTATAATTGGCCATCCGGTACGTGATCGTGTACCAGAAGACGCCAGAAGTCATATAAAAGGTTTGAATGTAATAACTTAACCAGTTTAAAAGTGTAGCGTCCAGATATACGAGATTTTATGAACATTCTAATGACAGAGCTTTAAATTAACATTAATGTGTGTGCAGTTTTTTTAAACTTGTAGAGTTCGTCTGGGGAGATACCACATACCAGATACACTGGATGAACCTCAAATAATACGGTACATCGGCTTTAGGCGCCTTTTTGGCTACGGTAGGCCGGGAGAAAAAAGCCGGCGGAAAAAAACTCTTGGCATCGCTTTAAAATCAAGGGTATAAAATACAAGTTATTAACAAATTATGCAGTATAGCTTAAGCCGCCAGTCAGTATCAACTCAAGTTATTTATTCATCGAAGGTACCAATTACAACATCATTTTATTCAAAGTGAACTTTTACAATCAAAGTCCGTACCAAATTCAAATCCCTTGGACCCATAACTTTAATTAGTAACAACCTAATGGTGTATAAAGCAGACACAGATTTGTTATATTATAACCCGTGCCTGATCAATTTGTGTGACCGGCTAGAACGTCCATAAGTCTATCAACTGAATTGTATCCCTTGTGAGTTACTGTCCCTTTATACGCCAATGCTGTCATTAGCGGTTAAATTTACACTCAATTGGATACACGGCGTATAAAACTGGCAACGTTGATGTGGCGACCCTTATATCACTCATATTGATGACGATAGCTTCAGTCGCGCTGTGTTGCTTATTTCCGCGTTCGGATGACATTGTTTATGAAGTGGACGTATCATTGCCTTTATCGACAAGCCTTATGACTATGTGATGTATATTGTGTTGTAAATTATGTAACCAGATAGGTGTTATTAAAGTAACAATGCTACATCCTATTTCAGGGATCCGATTCCATAGGTGCTACAAAATGTTAGAGAAAATATGAAAACTAAAAGTACCTAAATATCTAATAGTCAGTCATCAGTAGGTATACTTAATTGTACAAAAAAGTCACAAAAACAAATTCAATAGTTTTTCTAGATCCAAGGGGCAATGGTCACGGACGCTTATTTATTGATAGGGCATATCTCTAGCGCAGGCAGGCAAAGATAGCCAACACGATATTCAAATTGTATGGGAACTTGTGGCTCGGACTTTGCGGAAGGTTGCGGGCGGTACAGCGCACGCACAGCAATCAATTTAATGGGGGATTCTGACGGCCTAGCATACATACAGTCTGTTTCAAACGAAGTGGATCATTTAAATAAATTAAGTATATTTTACTACCGTTATCGATTACAATGTAACTATGTATTTAAATAATATCAAACACGAAATTGGGTTGTGGTGAGAGAGATAACGTGAAATAATATTATAGGGGAATTTTTTTGTGAAGGCATTATAGTTTTAATTTATTATGGATGTACAAGGCATTCACTTCACTTGTTAATAAGATTTTTGATGCACGCCTGTACCTATCACCGTTACTTATTATACCGTTTACACCTTACTAAGCTTTTGGTTATCAATATTATGTGAGACTAGCCTTATAATATTCATTTGTGTATGCTGTAACAAGCAGTGTACCGTCATGTATATCAGGATTTCAATAGATTTTCAGTCTTATTTTCTGTTGGCTAAGGTTCAAAATCGGTGGTATGCCTGCGAATGTATAACTCATTCACATACCCATGTTTGGCGGGATAGAAAATATTGCCAGCAAAGTTAACACGCCGATAAACGGGGACAAACATCGTACTTCTTGTTCGTGGATGTTGATAAAAACTGATCGTTTTATTAAGAGCCTGTTAAAATACGTAGGTTTACTTACACATGCTTTAGATAGCTTTATTATCCTGGACAAGATGAACAGTGTATCGGAATTGGAAAGAAATAGTCACTGTGATATTAGTAAAACTCAAACAGAATTTTAAAATCTTAAAAGATATATATCAGTCTGATCTGAAAGATGGTGTGAAGTGAACTTTGCTGTAATTCATTTTGCATCTGACCACTGTCTCAGTAAACTGTAATTAAATTCTGATTATATTAATTGTTACTCTATATTTTGTTAACCGTAAATAAATATATTTTCTGTTTATATCTTCTATTTATATTATCTATCTATAAAATAACTAAAGAGGGCTTAAAAGAAACGCTGAGACAACTCATCTGGCGTTGTAAATAATAATTATGTTACGAATAACAATTTCTTGTTATTCCTTCCTTTCGGAAGCGTATTCTTTTGTCAGTCTTTAAAATCGTAGTCTTTTCATAGTATGAGTTAGGCAATGTATTAAATGCTATATTAACTCGATAACGTTTTTGTAAATTGTTAAAACTCTTAGCTCCCAGGTAGATCTCACTGCGAGCAAGTTCAGATTAAAACTGGTGTAGCAATTGTTTTGACATTTCACTGGTACTGAGCTCATAACGAAACTCGTTTCCCGTGCAGGTGTCATTTCCACGGGTTGTTGGAACGATTGGCTTGTTAATTAAATGTTACTTATTTCCGCGCCTAAAAATAGTGTAATTAGTTTTCTTATAAGGAAACGCTTGTATGTTTAAAACAATTATAAATATAAATTAATACTTATTTAAATTATATCATTCTGTTCTCTTTATTTACATGAATTTAAACTACTCGTGTGTTAGATTAATAATTCTTCCGTGAGGTATTTAAAAAAAAAAGTGCTTAAAAATGTATGGAAACTTTTCACTTATTTGTTTGAAGTTAATTAATTAAACGATGTTTTGTTGTTGTTGAATATATTTTTTTTTAATTAGGCAATAAAATGAACGTATCTATAAATAAAAAGTACTAATTAAATAAAATTCAAATTAAACAATATTTATTTTTATAGATCCCTAAAATAATAACGAGATACTTACCTAACTGTTACTAATCGTAACCATTTATTTAAAATAATTAATAAATAGAATTTCTCTTATTGTTAATGACATAAATACAGAAATCCGAAGACAATCGATTACTAATTTGTTACCTATCTAACTATAAAACTTCGCCACCGATTCAATGGCAAGTATTGCAACACATCGATTAATTCGATAAATATGTCTTATCGACCTTCTTCTTTTAGTTATTTATAAAGACAAATCGTATAGTGTTTTTATTCCGATATAGTTTCAATTGTTTATGTAGGTACAAGTGGAGGGAAATTGTCTGATTGTTCTTCACACAAGTAGAAACAATATGAAAACAATAGCAGTAAACTGGTTTTCTCTATGCAGAAATGTATGAAGAATTAGTCGTTGGTTGAACCAGTTACGATTACCGAGTAACAATAAGATTTGCACCATCGCACTTGCCAGTGTGATGTGATGAGTGAGTGGATGGATAATATGCGTTACATGGTTTTAGAAATAATTGTATTTGCTTTGAAATAAATGCGTTTCACGGGTGATATTTGAGGTCGTAGTCAACGGAACTGGCCAAGCTGGAAGACTTCGCATGCTATCGTAGTTATGTCCACGATTGAGTACTCTCAGGCATGCAGATTTCACCAGAGTATAGGTGCGACCTCTAAGCTATAATTTGCTGTCAAAGAATGGTAGTGAAACAATCGCCTTACACTTGAGAGCGAATAGTTGCTCTGTGAACATTTACCGTTATTATCGGGCGCAAGTTGGGTGCGATAATGTCCAGAAAGCGGCTGCAATCTACCAGGCCGGTACTATCAGTGCAAAATTTATTTATTTTCCTCGGGAAATTTATCAGCAGTAAAGAAAACAGAAACAGCAACAATCATGTCTTTAGTGTGTACTTACGACATTGTTAAATGAATGATGTAACTAAATAATTATTATAGAATACTTTTAATGAAACACAAAATAATTTACATCTAAATAAACAATATAAACATATTAAATAACAAAAATATTTACAAAATTTTAAATAATAATTATAAAAAGAAAATTTCTTCTAATATGCCAGCGTCAGGCATTAACTATAATTTTATTAATACGAAATACATATTCTTTTTTTAGTCTGTGATTTGTTTTTGCTCGTATAACTTGTCAATTTCACAGACACAGTTGTCACTGTCAAAATGGGCCCATTATATTGTTTGTTGTGGTCAATTTTTTTGTGATTAATATAAAAATCAATATAGGGATTTTTTGTTGATTTATACGTCTGTTTCGACGTAAATAAGTGCATTATTAATCACATTATTTGAACAAAATGGCATTCGTGTATCAGGGCGATTCAGAATTGGAAGCTAAAGCGAAAAAAGGCATGCATGATGACAAGATTTTTCTTAGTTAGTTCTTTCAGGCCTTGATTTAAATAATAAAAGCTACTATAGTGTTCCACTTCTTGCAGCCGCGGAACGGATATCAGAAAATATGCACATAGTTGCTAACGAGCCGTCTCTAGCATTGTACAGACTCCAAGAACACGTAAGGAAAGCGCTGCCACCAATGGTCGAGAGACGAGTAGAGGTCACTAAACTACAGCACGAATTGCAAGGGCGGTGTTACGATGTCGAGTATGCTCTTAGGTAAATTATTCTATTGTTTCTTTTCAACAAATCAGACAATGTGTCAAGTGGCCACATTTGTTTCCATACGTATACATATAAAGTAGTGTCCATTTCCTGTCTTCTCTACTCCATTGCCTTCTTTGGTTTTGGAGAGGAAAAAGGATTGCAGGTCATACAGATAATAATATTATGACAGATCAAGAATAAGTTACATTTTTCTGTATTGTCTGGCAAAAGGATATCTGGCTATCTTATTTTTGAATTGTTACAGAAATAATTAATAATTACTATCAATAATTTGAGAAAATGAATTAAAAGTTGTGCTTACATATTATAATAAGAAATAAATCATAAACGTTATTTTTCCTGTGAGCAATTCCAGTATGTACTACTATACTGTTGCTTTCTCAACGCTATTTTGGTAAAATGATTAATATTGAATAAAATATATTTCTCAATTTCAGTGCAGTCAAGTCAATGGACGCTGCAGCAACAAGCTTTCAAAACATACAAGACATGTTGAAGCAATCAATATTTTTAAAACAACAGCTAAAATATGAGGAGGCAAGGAGAAATAAAAAAGATTCTAGTTCAGTTTATAAACGTCTCTCGGCTCACATTGTTCTTGATTTGCCCGACCTCTCAGAATTCTCTATGGTCCGTGAGACCACTAATAGAATAGAGAATATGATGGCACATGCAAGGGGCTCTAATGCCGAACTGCACAGGTCTCATACTACTTTGCATTAATTGGTGATGGGCTTTCATTTGCATGAAACATGGGTTGAAATGTAATCATTGCTAGCAATCTCAGTTCTCGTCGGTCAAATTTGGTTGAGAAAAATGAGCATTAATTGAAACGTTGAATAGTATTTATTGTTCAAGTTTACTGCACCATAAATAGTTGATTCAAAAAATTTTTTATAGAAAAAGATGGGGATAAATTTAAATTGCAATTACTCCAATATTTTCAGACAAATATTGGCTGTGAATCATAATTTATTCCATTCAAATTTACTTGTGATTTGTTCGCTAATTGCTGCTCAATTAATAATTACTTGAGATTGCTCTAATCATACACATATTACCAAATTTTTCAACACTGCAATTAACTAGATCTCTGATCTGATGTTATGATCTCATTAGAGTATAGGCAGGTTAAGTAATTTTATACACCGGATATGTAGTAGTTACATTAGCAATTGTAAGGTAACTTAAGAATAACTTTAAAAAGAGTTGTCATGCTTCCTGCAAGTTTACATTAGTGGAGCAATTGCTAAAAATTTAAAGTAATGTAGCTAAATTGATTTCATTTATAATAAATAAAGTATTTCATTTCATATTTCATTTTCATTTATAATAAACTAGCTGACCCCGCGAACTTCGTACCGCATATAACATAAAAAACTAAGGGGTGGACCACCCTTAACATTTAGGGG
>DWQK01000626.1:0-19505 GCA_018231225.1 Noctuana stator
GTGGAGTATGCTCCAGGCCTTCCCCGGTTGTGGGGAGAGACCCGTGCCCAGCAGTGGGACATAAAAAGGGTTGAAGCAAAGTCATATAAAAAAGTACTCTGTGAATTGGGGTCTTTGACAAGCAAGTCAAATGAGATACTTTTAATGAACTATCAATATCAGTCTCTTTCATTATATTTTGTATGACAAATACATGTTATGTCGTCATAATTTAATGAGTCAATTGACGGATTTTTTTGTCAATCAAAGGAAATAAAAATATAATTTAATAAACAATGTGAATCGAATTAAAATTTTGGACCCTTTTAAATAAAAGTGAACAATAACTTTTATATAAATAATCTAGTATAATAGTGTCAAAGAACCCACTGAATTTGGTTTAACAAAAAATAATCTGTGGGTTACTTAACTCATTAGTTAATTCAACAACATATTCAAATAAAACGAATTATAATTTCAATATTGCACATTTATTCAGTACTCGTGTTAAAATAGCTGTTTTGCTTAACTAAATTGTTACTGTAACTTAACATAATGCTTATCAATATTATATACATAAAATCAATAGATAATAAAATAGCAGTCTTGTCTTTTAATAAAATATAAAATAAATTTTTAATATAAAATGGCAAAAAAAGATTCAGAATACCTTTTTTGTTTATACACAAACACAGCGCTACGAAAAATACACGACATAACAAAGGATAGGCAAATTTTGAATAAGTACATTTTTTTTAAACAGAAATTGAAAAAAAATTATAAGTAATTAAGTTATGGCCCATTCCTCCTTTAAGTGTTTAATGTATTCCTATTTATGTTCTATATAATATATTCCTATTTTTTTAATATTTAAAAATATTCAAAGACATTTTTTTTAAATATACGTAACACGATCAACATGTTCATATTCCTGAAAATTATTTTCTTAATTTTTAATAGATAAAAAATAAAATCTAATAATAATAAGGCATGGATTTAAATAAATTTGAAATTGAAAATTTATTTAAATCTATCTAGAATTTATTAAACACTAAAAGTTATTTTTTTTTTTATTAATGAATGGCATTTTCTTATTATAAATAAAATTAACAGTCACTTACATAAATTAAATAACAGGAAAAACCAAAGGTAATATAATTTTCGTATGCGTAATTTGTTTTTGTATGATTTTGCGTAAATTGCGCATTTCGTTACGTTATGTGAATAAATATTAGTAATCTTCGTAAATATGTTTTGAAGATAGGATATATTAATGATTATTTTATAATTGTAGGTATCCTTGTATTAAAATACTTAATCGATACTAAACTGTACATAAATCTCTTTTATGCTACGCCTAATGGTAAAATTTTATTAATAACTAGCTGTGCCACGCGATTTTACCCGCGTTAAGAATTGTAACGTAAAGTTTGCTAGCCTACTTTCCTCATAAATGTAGCTATCATACACAAAAAGAATTTTTCAAATCCGACTTGTACTCCCAGAGATTAGCGCGTTCAAACAAACAAACAAACAAACAAACAAACTCTTCAGCTTTATATATTAGTATAGATTACTATTGATAGGTGCAGGACTGACAATTACTTATTGTAAACCAGGATATGATAGTTGATTTGATATGTATAGTTTCTAATTTTACAGAAACTATTGTGTTAGCCTCATATTTTATTTTATATGATTTTTTAATATAATTATAATGATAATAATTTTAAAAATACTGAAACGTAATATGATATGCTTCGGTTACAATTCAAGACAAACATAAAACTTTTTAAATACCATTGTAAGAACAAATAGATAAATCATATTACTTATGTACTTTTCCGTATGTGTCAAAGCCCGTTTAGAGGAAATATTTAAGTACATTGATAATTCAATAATTGCAATTTTTTTTTTTGGGCCCCACATGTAGTGTATTTTTATCGATAAAATTAATTATATTAATTATGTAACTGCCCTTAAAGTGTGTACAATTGTTCACCCAAACACATTGCATAAATTAATGTTTTTACATTATTATATTTATAATTTTTGTATAGATACGTGTGTTTATACCTGAACTGCTTCTAAACTAACTGTATTTATTTTGATGAAATTTTGTGAGTTTCAGTGGTTTAAATTTACAATTGGACCCGGCAGATGGAGCTGCGATCGGACTCAAGAATTCTTTTTAACCATGTCAGGGTTTCTTCATGTAGGCCAGGGCAACCAAATTTGATTAGAACTGAGTATCACTTGTTATTTTTAAGTATCATAAAATCTCAATACACGGCTATCTTCATGACATAGACGCAGGGATTGGTCTAATTGCGTTTGTTCATACCATAAGTAGCGCACGCATCTTTATAGTTGCTAACATTAAAACCAACGAAATAATCATCGTGTATAAACCTGACGATATTTTCTATAGAACAGAGGAATGCGTTATAAATCTTGAGATCATCAGTGGGGTCAACGACTTTCATGACTACATTTCGTCGCGTTCTACAAAAACTCAGCTGATCAGTGACGTCCTCGCCATTGTACACGACGCGGAAATAAAAATCTTGCGCAACCGCTTTCCTCTTCGTGAACTTGAACTCGTCTCTCAAATCCCTCTTTCTGTACACCTCGAATATCATTCTTGACGCGTACTGTACATTGTAGTGTTCATAATTGTTCAAACCCAACGCTAATATCAGCGCTTGGAGCGTTTTGTCGTGGCCGGAATAGAGCACGAATTTCGGTTTATTCTCTGATATCATCCGTATCATGTTCTGTACTATGTTATGTATCAAACCGTACGCTATTAGCAACCCACGGCGTCTGTTGTGAATGTTCTTGACTTCTTGGCGGTAACTCCATTCTAAGTACGCAAATAAGGATAGCACGTGCTCCTTTTTGATACAAAACTCTTCAGTCACCTCTGGAGTCGGTTCCTTATAATCTTCATCGAAGTCTGTATCGATTCTCGCGTCGTTTGGGAAATTGAAATCCGCGTCTAAATTCTTTTTAACGATAACAACATCTTCGTAACCGTCAGCGTTATCTAAGTATCTTTGCTGGTAATACAACAGCTTTTCTCTTTCCATTTGAGCGTCGAAATCTAATGGTGCTTTTTGCTTATCTTTATCAAGCTTGCCGATAATATCTCTTGCTTTACGACCAATTTCGTTGTTGAAATCTAGTTGATTATTAATGTAATCTAATTCCATGTTCAGAGTGTCTATATCTACTTCTAAAAGACCTCGCGACGCAGGGTTGTCGCTTCTAAATTTTCTCTTACGTTTGTTCAAATCTAGCTTTGGTGATTTCTTTGGTTTTTCTGAACACGGCAAGGGCGCGTCGTGACACATGTACGCTAATAGTGCATCCCTGACTACATCGGCGTCAGTGTGCTCTTGAGATTCGAATAGAACTTTGGATAGTTTGTTGATGAGATCCCGAATCGCTGGATGAGATTCTAAGCGGGCTTTCGCTTGTAAACTGATTTTTCTGAAAACGAAAAAGACTTAATTAACCTATAATATAATTAACTTTTGTCGAGGTACCTTGGACACATACAAAGACAAACACGGACAAACAACCCAGAACTGGACCAGAAAATCACAATTCATCTTTTAAACTTCTGCTCTGACGAAAATCGAACCCAGAACACTTCGAATGGCGGAGCGGATAAAATTCACGTGTCATGATTGTGTTTGTTGTCAAACTCCTCCTCCAAACGGCTTCACCGATTCTAATGAAATTATATGTATATTCAGTATATTTGAAAATAGGATGTGAACAATTTTTCATAACCCTTAGTAATAAGACTAATGTTTTATTGTTTTTTATTTAAAAAATTTTTTAATTTTTATTTTTTTGACAAGTTTTTTTAAGGATTTCACCTGTGAAATTATGTACTTATAACCCAAAATTTTCACTTTCTAACCACCAACCCTCATTTTTTTATATAGCAGAACAATGTTTGCCAGGTCAGCTAGTATATATACAGGGCAGTCAGTGGCAGTATCAGGCATAAACATTTGTCTGTTTGTTTGTTTCTATGTAAAACAGCAAACAAACTAAACAAACAAACAAACATTAATAATTATATACAGGATTTTAGCAGTGATATAATTTTAGCCTCTCTATACTCCAGCCCCAAAAGTGTGCAAAAACAAAATAATTTTAAGTTTAAGTTAATTTAAGCGAGATACACACTTGTCGAAGGCGTGCTGCGCTTGGCAGGCGCAGTGGCGGAAGCAGAAGGCGACGCTGTGCGCCTCGCGCGCCGCCGCCGCGCGCCGCGACCCGCCCCACGCCAGCGCCTGCAGCGACTGGAACGTGCGCCGGTACCGGGTGCTGTACGCCAGCCCGCCTGCAACCACCAACCACAATCTATTCATCATCTTCATCGATAACCCAAACTCAACATGTCACAAATTCACAACAGCTTTTAAACAAAAATTTATTAAGCACACAAATTAGTCTGAAAATAGCGTAACCTAGATTTATAATCCAGTAGTAATAATGTAAACTAGATGTGTGTAATCTAGTTTACTCAGTTTCTGGTCTTAAGCATGTTGATAAGTTGAAGCCAACTAAGACTGGTTAAAGAAAGCAAAGCTTAAAATAAGTGAATATTATAAATTTGTAGTTTAGTTTAAAAGGAATCTCACAAAAGACTTACCCGTTTCCTTCTTTCCAGTTAAGTCCATACTGTCTAGTCCTAATTTATCTCCATACGCTTCCCTCAAAATATTACCTAAAATTAAAAAAAAAATAAAGTGTTATTTCACTGTGTGTTTATAACACCTTATTTTACAATATTAATACAAAATCCCTACCCTTGTATTAATTTTTCTTTCGTATATTTTTTTCTGTGCGTACAAAATTTTATTAAAAAAAAAAGAAAAAAAAATATGTATAAGAATGAATTCCTTACCAACGGTCAACATCTGCAACAAGCCCGTGGGCGTGAGCTGGCCGAGGGCGCAGCGGGTGGCGGCGGAGCGCGGCAGCGACGGGAAGTTGTGGAAGGGCCCCGGGCCCGCCACCCACCACGCGCGCCCCATCGCACTCGCGTTCACTACGAACTCTTCGTAACTGGAACAAAATGGATGAAATGAAACAACAAGTTTTTTAATAAACAACCAACTTTCTCGATGCAACAAGTTACAGCAGTTATGCAGTAAATACCAGATGTTCATTTTAATTAATTTTTTTTTATAAACTCTTATATCCCTGCAATCTGTATTTAGGCATTTGGCTGGTCTTTGGATGTAAACTCAGGCTAATTTCATCATGCATGATATTTGCCCAGCGGCATATCATATCATTTAATTTATGACATGAAGCTGCAGCATGAACAGAGTGGCACCACTAATCACCACTTAGGGGAGGCCTATGTCCAGCATTGGACCTCCAAAGGCTGATGGACGGAGGGATGGTATACTTGATTTTAAAGGAGTGCCGAGAGTTTTTTTCCGTCGGCTTTTTTCTCCCAGCCTACCTTAGCTAAAACAGCACCTAAAGCCGATGTACCGAATTATTTGACGTTCATCCAGTGTATACTTGTACCTTATGATGAATAAAAATGTTTGAATTTGAATTTGAATTTGAGTCACTATACTATAGTGTCTTATATATATTTATTTTGTTACACCAATTTTTTATTTACCTTATTACTTAATTATATAATAATAATAATATTTAAGCAACTAAATAAAAAATGTAGAAATACCTTTTGCTTTACCTTTTGAGCAACATCGACAAAGGCCCTGTGTCACATGGCAACTTGTCTCCTCCCCTCAAGTGGGTGAGAGGTCCCCTATCCCCATGTCTGGTCAACACTAACACTCCTTGGAGAAGCCATGCGTCATTATCAACTGCACCTGAAAATAAAAAATTAAAACAGATTTAGACATTATAATGCAATCCTACTAATATTATAAACATGAAAGTTTGTAAGTATGGATGGATGGATGTTTGGTACTCTTTCACGTAAAAACTACTGAATACATTTTAATGAAACTCTACGAAATTATAGCTTATACATCAGAACAACACATAGGCTACAATTTATATAGATATTTATGTAAATTGCTCAAAATACTAATCCTGCGCAGACAAAGTTGCGGTCGGTCACCAGCTATTAAATTATAATAAAATATTTTATTCACAATATTGTTGTATAGTTGTTTGTTTGTAAATTAAGCTGCACATTTATTAATTTACGAAATTACGTAATCTAAACCAGGGTTAACACTGCAAAATTTATTTTTACACACAATGCTGGTTAAACATTTATAAAGTACCAGCTGTGCTCTGCAATTTAACCCACGTTTAGAATAGTAACGTAATACTTGATAGCTTATAACCTTCCTTCTAAATATAGCTGTCACATACAAAAAGAATTTTTCTAATCAGTCCAGTAGTTCCTGAGATTAGCATGTTCAAACAAACAAACAAACAAACAAACAACTTTATATTATTAATATAGATTGAAGAGGTATGTTAAGACTCCATTCCATTATAGGATTAAACTTGTGTTATGGTTACATATATCTATATATATTTGGAATTTTAATGGATGAAATTTTTTTATGATTAATAAACTGAGTGTGTTACAATTACCTTCAGATCCTCGAATTATATTGTCAGGTGGGTTGCAGGCTTTTAAATAAATCTTTCTGTATTTAACGTCAGTCTTCGACACATGAGCACTGGGTACAGCCTTCACAGCAACTGTTTCTTCCCCCACAGACATGTATTTATAAACAACTGTAATATGAAATAAATAACACTTCACACTCGCAGCCCCATACTAGGATTCCATGTGTCGTGGGTGCCATGTACACACACAAAGACAATTACACAAACACCCAGATCGAGAACAGAAATTTAAATTTATCATATACATTGTTGCCACACCAAGAATCGAACCCAGGACCCTTCGAATGGTGGATTGGTGTGGTAACCACTACACCATGTGGGTCACAAAAGTTGTTAAACATATATATGAAGTTTATACTCGTTTATATCCCATCCAAACTTAGATCTAAAATAGTACATCATGCATTATATACCTACTTTTATTTCCTACTTTATTAGGTACAGTGAGGAGATCTGTTTACTAGAATAAGAGGTTTTATTCAATTTTTTATTTCCTTATCGGTTTTTTTTATTGGGCTTTATTAATGTAGCATTTCGTTTTTAAAAAACTCAGTGAGGGGTTTGGTGGTAAATGAAATGTCCTACTTCAATAGTATGCATCAAATGCCTCTTATAGATATCAAAAGTAAATAGGAAAGTGAAATACATAAAACCAAATAGATACATACAATGGAAAATTATCACAACAATATAGACTTTAAAAGTTTTAAAACTGATTAACTAAATCTATGCTTAAAACTGATTTAATACTATGCAGTAAGACAATTTATTACTAAATACTAATACACATACCTGTTATAAGGAAGAAAATCCAAACACTCATACCTAAGTAACAATAAAACGCCCGGTGTTGAAATGAAAACTTCATCATTTTGTATTTGAAGACGCTTCCAATTTAAGTATTAAATGAACGATTTATTTCTAGTAAATAATTAATCATTGTTTCAGATGGAAAAAATACCACAACACATTATTCAAGCACATTTAACTGTTAACGCTTGATACAAACAAAGCTGTTTACAATTTACATTACACACATTACATGAAATCAATACACAGTACAAATACAATGAATCCAAATCCAATCATCAGCATCATCTTCATTGATCATCATCTACCAAACCTACGACCTACGACATTCTAGTCAGTAGTACTTACTTGTAGTACTTGTACGTGTTATACCTACAACAAAAAAACTAAATTTGTTGACTTTTGTCAATGTCAACGAGTCAACGCAATGTCAGGAACGTCAAAACTTTAAAATGTCAGTGTCAGGTAGTTTTCGTCCATTCTCTCCGTTCCGTGGTTTTCGATTTTCGAGTTCGAAACATTCGTTCTAGTCATTAATAAAGATAAACAAAACACGTTTGAACTTGTATGACCATGTAGTATACGTGTAGAGACGTACGTATCCATCTAAGAAGTCATTTAATGTTCTGTGATTTAAGTAGTCTGTGGTGTGGTGGAGTGGTGTATAAAGTTAGAATGTGTGTAGAATGTAGCCAGCGTTGCCAGGTCAGGCGTCTTATCGCCATTTACGCTACTTCGAAGGGTGTCGGGGCAACCAGAAATTACAATTGGCGACCAGTCGTTGTTAAGGCTGTCTCAGAAAAAAATTGGGGACTTTAGGCTAGGTTAAGTTTTTGGCAAAAAACCCTAGGAAAAAAATGTTTTTGGATCGGAAAATCTGAACGCAAAAATCGATGAAAAAATTTATTCAAGAGCTGGATGAGCAGGTAGCCTATTAGGCTAGACGACTAATAATATGGGCGATTTTAGGCTACTTTTCGTGTAATAAAAGTTGGGCGACTTGGACCGGGATTCGTCTGGCAGCATTGACACACAGAACACTAAAACTCATACTTATACAAAAGTACTCTGTGCTAATTTGCTAAACTGCTATCGGAGATAGGGTGGTTGTATATGTATTGTATTGTTTGATAATTATTGATTGAGTGATTGAAGATTTATATTTTATATTATTCCAATCCAATAATTCCTTTCGGCTTTCATTTTATTAGTTTTATTAAAAAATTGTGTTTGTAATATAATTACGAACAGCGAATAAACAAAAGTTTCAAGAAAATGGTTAGAAAAAATAAAATTGACCGTGCTACTATTATAATTTTGGATATTGGGAAAAATGTGTCCACGTCTGAGCAGAAAAACGAGAAGAGTTTTTTCGAGAGTGCCAGAGAATGCACTGCTAGGATCATAGAAAGAAAAATATTATCTCAAGATAATAATTACTTGGGTGTAATCCTGTTTGGGACCAAGAAGACTAAAAATAATATGGCAGCTAGGACCCCAGGACTGTTTAAGCACATTGAGATGTTTTCAGAGCTTCAGGCACCTACTTGGCAGTTAATACGTGATTTACCAGAAAAGGTATTTATATTGTTTGTATGTGGGTCACTTAAATTTTGTCTGTTTAAATATTACATGATTGCATACATAAGTACTTTAATACAACTATATCGTCGTCTTATAGGTATATAGGTTCAATAATGTATGGTGGATCTAGCATTGGTTGTATCGTATGATACTTTGCTTGACAGGGCGCAATTTTTTTTATAGCGTAGGTATAGATAGACTATAGTGTATAGCGTGCATGGCTCGATTGGGGTTGCCGCGCTATACATTATTAATACCTGTGTCTATGTTTCTTGTAACATATAAACTTTTATGGATGTTCACTTCTCTGTTTCAGCCCACAAACTCTGAAGGCGATTGGTTTGATGCATTCATTGTTGCAGCTACTTATTTGAAAAATGATGTCAGGGACCTGAAAATTATAAACAAGCAAATAATTTTTTTGACCAACTTTCTATCGCCATGTGATTTTGATGAAAATTACGCTAAAGAGGTATGTATGTTGCAATTACGGCTTTTCACGCATGTTCTTCAATATGTTTTTAAAACAAAAAGGCAATATTAAAGTTTTAGTTAAGTATAGCCAGTGTTGCTAGATGTCTTAAATTAGATGGGACTAGATTTTATCTTACAACAGACAACATTTGTAGATACTATCTGGTCCATGTGGATTTTGGGCTAGATTTGGCTACAGCAGGGCAAATACATGATAAATTTAGATTTATGCTATGAGTGTGAGACATTATTTCATTTTTGATGTCCCACAAAAATCTGGCAACACTAGTAATAGCAAATAATTCAGACATCATGAGCCTGTTTCATGTATTATAGATTACTAAAGCGCTTTGAAATTAATTTTTAACTACATTATTTCTGTAATAATTTTTGTTTCTTTTTATTCAGATTATGAGTGAATTTAAAGAAGAGAACATTGAGGTAAATGTATTTGGACCTGATATTAATGAAAATAGTACTGACAACCCAGATCTTAAATTGGCACAACATCTAGTTAATTCCACTGGCGGTGTCGCTGTGACTTTTGATCACTGCATGAAATTTTTACTTTTCCAACAAAAGAAAACAGTTAATTGCATACCCTGGAATGTTGATCTAAGTTTCACACCTGATGTCAAAATACCAATTTCATGTTATGTCAAAATTAAAGATGAGCCAGTTGTTAAGAGGTGGTTAAAAGCAATCAAGGATCCAGTAAGTAACACTGCCAGCTCATCAGAAGGTATTGTTAAAAATAAAGTTCATGTGAACCTGGAGACTCAAGCAGTTGTTTCTGTTTCTGAAATGATTAAGGGATACCACTATGGTCAACAAATCATACCTTTATCAGAATATGAGAAAAGCATGTTGTATGAGCCAGGCGAAAAATCATTAATAGTGTATGGTTTCACAAATGCTAGTAACATTACTTGGCAGAATCTGAATGGAGATAACTTGCTCTATGCTTTTGGAAGAAAAGGTGATAAAAACGCACAAAAAGCCATTACATGTCTTGTTGAATGTTTACATGAACAAAAACTAGTGGGAATAGTACGAAGAGTTTTTAATAATGGCAATGCACCCAAAATGTTTGCTCTTATGCCTGTTATTGATAATAACAACTATATTTGCCTTTCTTTGACTGGAATATGTTACAAGGAAGAAATTAAGTGTATGGCATTTCCCCCCACACATTTGAAGAAGTATCAATGTACAGATGAACAAGTAGATGCATTCAAAGATCTCATTAAAGCTATGGATTTAACAAAAGCCTATGACGAGACTGAATGTGATGATACAGAAGCGTTTCCTATTGCTGAATCATTTAATCCAACTGTTCAATACATTCTTGACTGCATTGCACATCGAGCTATGAACCCTGGAAAACCTTTGCCTCAACCCAGGGATGATATAATGATGTTATTTAAAGTGCCACCACTGGTAGAGAAAAGATCAAGAGAACCTATAGAGAATCTTAAAAACCTATTCACATTAAAAAAAGTTGAAGTAAAAATAAGCCCAAGGGCAAAAAAAGATTCCATAACAATAAATGATCAAGATGGTCAGCCAATTGATCATACTAAACATGATAATGATGTGGAAATGAGTGAGTTACCAAAGGTTGATATTAAAAGCTTTAAGAAACCCACTGAAATCAGTAAAATAGGCACTGTCGAACCAATCAATGATTATGTGAACCTTAAAAATGATGGTAAAACCCTTGAGGAGCTCTCCCCACAAATGATTGAAGCTATTGAAAGTTTAATTTATAGTAATATTGATGGCACATATTTGAAAGCATTGGAATGCATAGAATTTTTCAGGTCAGAATGTGTAAACTCTGAGCCCTCATTCTATAATAATTGGCTAAAACTGTTCAAAATAGAATTGTTAGATCGCAAAAAGACTAATGTACTGGAATTATTTGTTACAAAGAAATTAGATTTTATTCTAAAGAATGAAAACAATTTAAGCAACTTTGAAAGTACAGAGCAAGGTGATAGCCAGTTGTATGAAAATGATACAGTTACAGCCTTAACTGATATGACTGTAAGTTCAGAAGTCAAAGACTTATTTGATGACATGTAAACATATTTAAAAGTTACTTACATCACTCTGTATTGTAAATGTAACTGTAAATCCAGCTTTTATTAATCGTTCTCATGTTAATGATAATTTGGTCAATGTTATATTATTATTCCCCATCCAAGGGTAAAGTAATATAAAACTTAATGTAAGATAAGAGTTTATTTTTTTTTTTTTGTTAATATTCTTAGTTTTATAACATAATACCATATTTCATGGTTTTATATTTACATTTGGTCTCTTTACTTTGGCTTGAGTATATACAGTTTGGCTAGAGTTATAATATAATTAATGTTCTTTCTTGTAATTTTAATATTAATACTCTGAATTCCAAACAAATGTTGAATGTAGGCTTGTCACAGTTTGAACAGTGTTTTTTATTCATTTTTGATATGTTTTTTAAGAAGTTACGTTCCATTTGTCTTAAATCAAAGAAAATCTGTTATATAACCTATATTAGTGTCACTTGCGCAATTTACAAATCTCATTTTTACATTTTAGAGTCTATAATGTAATATTTAGACTATTGCTTTGAAAATATAAATTCTCATTTGCAGTAGGTTGATAACTCTTATGGTTTTGATGGAGTTTGCCATTTGTAAAATAAATGTTATCCTTAAAAAAAAGAAATTGTTTACTTTTCCATATTCACAGTTAGTTATCAAGGTAATCAGGTACAAAGATTGTCTTATGATTGTGTCAGCATGTTTTGTATTACACAGTACCTATTTTGATCTTTGTTGTAACTTATGTTAAATGTTTAAAAAAATACATTCAAATCTATCAAGGAGCTTTAGCACTGCCATATAAACCTAATTTTAAAATAAACTAAGAGACTGTACGCTTTAATTAAATCAAACTGGTAACAAAAAGAGAAAAAAGTACAGCAATAAAAAGGTTGTAGGTTCCTTCCTGGCCTTGGTTGCCAGCGTTGTTGTTAAACATTCTTTCTTTTTCTTTTATATCACTGACTAGACATTTTATCGCATTGTGGAAAATATTTCTATAAAATACCTAACTGAAAAAATATACATGCATAGATATTAAATAGTATTTACTGTTAACTATAAAAAATTTGAAGACCAACATAATCTGATAAATAGGTACATGGAATGTTATATAATAAACTTCTTTTCGTTCACCTTTAGCGTGAGTTATTTTTAAAAAATATTGTTAATATTAGATTCATTTTAATAAACTCATCACTGTCTCACTGCTGGACACAGGTCTTTCCTTAATTGTGAAGCGTTTAGGCCATAATCCACCTGTAAGAACTTTACAGACAATTTTTAGGAATGCAGGTTTTGTTCAGATTATTCTTTTTAATTAATCATATGACAATAAAACAGACTATAGGCCTGATTGTTTAATAGTTTCACAATAAATCTAATCTCAAATTTGCACACAATAAATTCATTTTATCTTATAATTAAACGCAAAAACGTATGCGGTCACTGTACACCACTGGGGCTTATTTTGTTTTGTGAATGTAGAAGCTCTAAAAACTCCTGCAATGAAATATCTTCCTGGCAGTCAGTGTCGAGATCATGTTCTAACTGGGCTTCCAAAGAGTTAGCTTCAGGACTGAGGACAATGTTCTCATCCAGTACGACGTGGTTGAGCCGCGACTTGAGGCTCTGCAGGATCTCTTCCAGTTCTAAACACTTGTTTCGTATGGACGTACCCAAATCGGATGATGGATCGATGTCATCAATCACGGTTTCGGAAAAAGAATTAGCCGGAGTTCTCGTTTGTGGCGGCTGAATGATATTAAATAAGTTCTCCGGCACCACGTTACCGTTCCTCAAAGCATCAGGTGATCGTGACTCTGTAAACTCTGCAAGTATTTCATCAATTATATCTTCGGCGTTTTGACGCGGATCCACGATTTCCTCAGGCGTTTCAGTACCGCCGTCACTATTTATCATTTTATTATTTGAATCCAGTTTCATGATTTAGTCTGTTTATCCAGAAAATTATTGATTTTTCAACAAATTCAACAAAATATTATTTATTATCACCAAAGACCTATCAGTATCAGAAATCAAATCAGATGATTGATGTCAAAATGTTGCCACACCACACGTACATAAATAAAAAAATATTAAATTAAAAACGTAAAGTTTATGTAGACTAAACAGAAAAATGTACTTACATAGACTTTGTAAAAAAATTATACTCTTAGATATTTTAGCTTCTTTAATTTTTTTTTCAAGCGTGTTTTAAATACATACGTATAGTAAAATAATTAAAAACTTGCAGTAGGTATCTTTGTCCCCTCATCTATAGATACTAGATATGTTTACCAATTCAACAAAAAGTTTACAAACAAAATAAATATGCTTGCATCGATTTGAAGCGCTTATTTTAAACCCTTTAATAATATTGTTTTTGTTACAATAATATTGATATTGTTCTGTCTCTATAATAAAACTCATCAAAACTGTTTTAAGAGTCTTCTTAATGATGTTTAAAAATCGGATTTATTTGAATCTATGATGTTTACACAAGCTTAAAGTGTGACATTCAAGTTGGTTCTCTACAAGAGAAGAGAACGTAAATTTTTTTCTCAGTGGAATATAATTTTCATATCAAATAATTAATTATTACAAAATCTACGTTGAGGAAAATATAAATCTAAATATGCTTCTTTCCGCAATTTCTTTTCGATTTCTTCACTCTTCATAATTTTCAAGGCAGCCTTGCAGCTATTATGTGCATGTGCAAAAAAGCAATCTCGCACCGACTGCAAAAAGAAGAAATAATGTAAATGATGATCTTAATTTACGGAAAATAATTACCGTTTAATTTAAAATATTCTCGTATCACAATATAAGTAGAAAAATAGGAACATATAGATAGTAAAAGGTAAGCTAGCAATTAAGGCGAGACTGAATAATCGAGTTTGTACTATACCCGCAGATGGTGATAACCTGGTGAGATGCTAACTGTTATAATTTAGTAAAAAAAACCTTAAATTCTGCAAGCTTAGCTCCCTGGAACTTTGACAGGCAGTGCTTGAATAATCGTGTGTAATGTTTCCTGCATAAAAAGATGCGATTCTCGTATTGCCAATAGTCGCCTTGCGCAGAGCACGAACAGCCACATGCCGCGCACGCATCTAGGTTGTATGGTACGCATTTTATCTGTGGAAATAAGAAATACAGGATCTAGGATGTAATTCTACAAGTCGTTAATTTTATTTTCTTATAAATGTACAGCAAATGCAGGCCTTCTATGTAAACTGTTATCTCAAATAGGATAGAAGTCCCAAATCCTAACAGAAGTTGTTATATTCAGCTGAAACACATTTTTGTTCACAACCACGACCAAGATAGATAATGGCGGTGTTGATACCCCGCGGACGAAGCACAAATACAAAAATGTATCGTTTTTGAATGTATCAATGTACCTCGACTGGACATCGTAAAACTTTCTTCCCTGTGAAACTGTACGCAAACTTCATCTGTCTCTTCTTGTACAAAGGACAGTAGTCGCAGGGGCTGAAATTTGAAAACAAAAATTATATACGATTATGATGAACTCAGCAGAATTTTATAAAAATTTAAAAAGCTATCCACTAAAACGAAAGATAAAGGAAGGGAGCAAGTAGTATTGAAGTGCGCTCATTAATGTTACCGTGGATTGGTACAGGTATGCATTGGCTTAAAGCCATCAATGCAGATTTAGCTAAAGAAGAACTGAAACCTGACAAATTCAAATTCAGAGTAATAAGCTACTGTTGCTCTTACGCCGGGTAATCACTAGCTTTGAAAAGCCCTTTTCTTTTTGACGTAGAGTTGAAAGGTGCACAGTTTCGCGGGATTGGTTTCTCTGGCGGCAGTTCTCGTGGTGGTGGCTGGTACTCATGTTTGACCTTCCAGCGGGGAGATTTCGGGCCGAAGCAACATTTGCTGTAGATCTACAGTAATGAATGAAGAGACATGTAAACTTAGTTACAGGCAGTTACAGCATAAAACTCATCAGTCATCTACAAGTAACATGTAAGAGAAAGCTTTGTACCTATCCCTTTTTATGCACCTTACGGCGCACAGCGGAATAAAAGACTTGGCATTGTTAAAGTTTATGTGGAGAAGGAATGTATGATAAAATGTATATACAATATACGTTACGTTACAAATATATTAAAATGAATTCAGTAACACTGTAATAGTTGCACCAGTTTCGCTAATAGATGGCATTGAAATTATTTGAATCGGTCGAATTTCGTTCCATAGGTGACCTCTAGATTGGATAAAATATCTTATTTAAGTATTTTCCTTCACTGCTGAGCAAGTGATAATTAATATATGATATCATCCACATTGGGGCAGCGTGGTGGAGAACCTATGCTCCAGGCCTTCCCCGGTTGTAGGGAGAGTCGTGCCCAGCAATGGGACATAAAAAAGTGTTGGAAGCAACGAATATATTATTGGCGAGGGAGGCGATGATCAAACCCGAGCCCACCGGTACTGCAGGCAGAAATTTAACTACTAGACCATCACTACTAAAGCTATCCATAACGCCCACCCTATGCGTGAGGTCGTAGAAAGCATCGCGTCCGTCATCATACGTCCCAGGTCCTCGATTCGGCACCACTTCCGGAGCGTTTCTTCGCATAAAGGGACTTAAATTTGGGCCCTTCATTGGTAGTACTTCACGATCGAGCCCTGTACCAAAGCATATGCGGGGCGGCTTCTTTTTGGTCACGACATACTCGAAATCTGGTGATATCACAAACGAGTTATTTAATATGGACTAATAAACTCAGGAAGATTTAATCGTGTCACACAGTACTTGTTATTATTTCCGTAGTAAAATATATTTTTAAATTATTATATAATATAATAAGTTAATCTATATTAAAGTATGAGAACTGAATTATATTATCACCATCTTAGAGTTTAACACTAATTTACCGCCATAAAAAGCCTCCTGCATATTATTCGGTCGCAAATACCGACGTTTATATGGCCGCTGCATGGCAGAGTCAATTTGCAATATTTTACGAAACTAACAATTGATATTGGTAAAGCTTTAGGCTATAGTTTGAGACTCGTTCACTGAGTTTATGAACTACAAACCGACTGGGAGTTTCAGATGGTAGGGTTCGTGATGGCAGGCACGATAAAAAAATATGACATATTTGACTATTACGTTTTATTGGGGGCGCACGCTCCGCCGCTTACTGTAGGGTGGGCATGAATATAATTATGAAACATTGATACTGGAGCAGAAGCGTTTACACTTCAGAATATTTTTTAAATACCAATCACATCAATTTAGGATATAATTTTATATGTCACGTATCGATAACGCCACTGTAGTTTATAATGAACGTAAATACCTACTTTATACTGTCCCACATTAATTCATTGCACAAGTTATCATCAATCATATTGGGTACTTTAGTTACTCGTACCTTACATATACATAACATAACATTAATATATCTTTAGATACCTATACCCAGGTACTTTCGTGAATATTAACGGTAATTTTAAGCCTGTCCTCTTAGACACATTCATAGTATTCATCACTAAGTTCTATGCAAAAAGCTATTTGTATCCCACAAAAAGTCCAAAAGCATACAAAAACGTGGTCATCGTAACATCGCGTATACGAGGGGTAGGTAATTTTATTTTTGTAAGACATGGAATGGGATGATTTGAAGGTCGAAACAATCACAGTACCTAGTTATTATAAACAGGAGACCTTACCCAATGTAATGTCCCACGCCATAACAAAATTGTAGAAATTATTTAAATTGCCATTATTGTTCTAATAAGCATAAACGACGTTATAACTGGTAGGTATAATTAGGTATCTGAAAAAAGTTGGCCAACTATCAAACAAGTTGATATAGGAAAATAGGTACATGTCTAAAATCTAGCACAATTTTGATTAAATATACTTAGGTATTACCGTGGTTGACTACAGTTATTAATTATTATTATAGATCACAACAAAGCAATAATAATTTACATTATGAAATAGAACTTTAAACTTTACCCTATATTAATTTAATAGTTATCTCATTTAAAATTGGAGTAAATTCGTAAATGTTCAGTAGTTACTAAAATCGCCCAACCAAGAATACAAAATAAAAACAAAGAAAATAGGAATATTAGGAATAATCGGAATCTAGGAATGCTTGCTGCCTCTCTGTGTCAATGTCATTCAAGCGCTAACACATCGCTAAAACAAAGAGCTAGGATAGGTAGCTATGTAGGTCATTAAGTTAAAAGTTATAAATATAACAATATTCTACAAGAACCATAGATTATAGTGTGGCAACTGTCAATGTCAATTATCAAAATGTCAGGCAGTCAATTATTGTCATTGTCAACTCTGTCATTGTTTTGCGTTAGTGAGTTTGTCGAACGAAAAATAAATATCGGTTATACGATTTGCGATATTTATCGATACGAAACACGAGAGGCTTGTTTTATAAACAAAGTTAGTGCGGTTTTGATAAGGAAGTTTAATTTTAATAATTGATAATTATAAAAGACAACATTTTAAAACACGGTAAGGCATTTTGTGGGCATATTCTTGAGTCATTTCGTATGTAACAGGTGTCATATTACTCTTGAACTAACTTTTCTTTCATTATTATGTCATAGCCTCTAATAGAATCGTGGAATTACTCACGATATTTATTTATCTATGAAAGTGAAATGATGTCACTCATTCATTAATTTCATTAAAAAGGTGCAGGTTTGATGGAGTCGAGAAACTTATAAATAGTAGGTAGGTATGAACGATTGCGAAATCAGTCCTTGTACTGAGTTATTTACCGAGCTTGAAGATGATGCGTTATTTTAAATGTAGCGACGAAAAACTGTATTGCCTTTACAGTGCTCTGCCTTTTAAGAGGACTTAAGAGGCAATAGAAAGGCTTAAATAGATCAAACATGTTTATCAAGCATAATATGATTGCTTAATGATCATCAGTAGCACTTATTTTTGGTACTGTTCTTACAAAGTCTGCCTGGCAATCTTTAGGTCATAGCTGATAGTTTCTTTTTTCTCGATACACCTATAGTTTATTTTTTTATTTGTATCAGTTTGTATTCAAAACTCAAGTATGAAAGAAAATTAGATATTATTACTTATTTAAAATAAAATCTCTTATAGCAGACCTATTTGTAGTGCTTCCGGAGATTATCATATAATTATATCTGAAGAGACTCGCAAATTTTTTATTTAATTTATTATATTATAGCACTTTTTTCTTTATATATTTTTTTTCAGAATATGCCTGTAAATGCTAAGTATCTTGTGCCAGTAGCCCTTGGCCTGTCTCTGGTAACAGTCACAGCATTTGTAGCTTATTACATTTTCAAAAAAGATGAGGAACATAAAGAAGAAGAGGAGACAATTAAGCCTTCTAAAGTTAATGTGATTGAGGTCACTGTACAAAAGAAGATTATCCCTGCCCTCATTGGTAAGTTTTTTTAATGCTTCAAAGTCTTAGCCCCACACTAGGATTCCTGGGCATTAGGGTGTCCTGGACACCCAGACCAAAATCAGAAATCCAAATTCATCATTTAAATTTCTGCCTGCCGGGGATCAAACCCGGGACCCTTTGAATGATGGACTGGCATGGCAATCACGACACCACACACATCTTATCTTTTACTTTACGTGTTTCGTCCTATTGCTTGTACAGAATTTCTTGATTGACTAAAACCATGATAAAGTGTTATAGATAAATTTAAGATGTTGCTATACTCATATTTTGTGTTCAAATATTACATTCAATAAATCTTAATATATATAAATTACGTGTCACAGTGTTTGTCCGCGATGGACTCCTAAACTACTTAACCAATTTTAACCAAATTTGCACACCGTGTGCAGGTTGATCCAACTTGAAAGATAGGATAGCTTACATCTCAATTTATAGT
>DWQK01000627.1:0-19493 GCA_018231225.1 Noctuana stator
AAACACCCAGACCGGTAACAGAAATCTAAATTCATCGTTTAAATTTCTGCCCCGCCGAGGATCGAACCCGTTAAGTTGCCATTGGATTTGACATAAACATGTCGCTAGGTAAACTGTCGTATCGTACTCCTATGTCATTTGAGGCGAGATAAGTCCGCAGATAAACTGAAACGTCAGTGATTGTCTGAAATATGAGCGTAGTATTTGATGTCAGTGTTTATCGCTGGGACTCACTCCACTCATAAATCCAAGCTCCTATTTTATAGATAATTGAGTACCCATCTTATATACGAGTAGAGTATCGTCCGCAACCAAAACGATTAATTTTATCGGCACACCATAACCAACACCGTTCAGAAATATGATTTAAAGATTATTTATTTACGCTTTGTTTTTCTTAAGCATATCAACTAAATTGATCTTTTCAACATATCAGATGTCAGTGGTAGTGCCACCCGTGGACATCCAATCCAGTCGCGGATCCAGTACTCAAATGTTTTGTTTCGCTTTTGGTTATAAATGTAGTACCAACTATTATCTAATCTGCCTATAACGGTGGATCCGTGCGTGGTCCAACCACAAATAGAATAAAAGTCGTGCAGTGTTTCGAGTAGAGTAACGTTATTACACTACAAGATAATATTGTGATCTTGATATTCCACGGACAACGTTCCGCCTGCGATAGTAAATAACCACTGAGCCTTGAGCTGCCGTTACGTAAAGCAATCTTATCGCAGTGTTCGTCACAGTAATTACGTCTTCCACATACACTACATTTCCTACTTCGGATCAAATGTGGATACGTTGGTTGCTACTCATGAGGTAACCTAAAATAAAAGTATCTCTAGCTGCCGCACCTTCCAACCGAAACACAAGAACGGGCTTGCTTAGCGGCGGGTTATGAGTTATGAGGGCAGTGATGGACATGGTTTTATTTAAGGCAAACTGTGCATATTCTAGCACCTGTTATATAAATAACACATAAACGGAGTTGACCCTGCGCGGTAGAGCGAGTTGTTTTTAAAAAACTATTTTATTTGATTATCATTTGTTTACAATAAACTGAAATACCATTTGTGTGAAGATAAAGCCGCAACCATTGGGCGCTGAAAAACATTTCGCTCTACCCTGAATAGGTATTGTCAGAAAAAGTGGAGTTGCCGTTATATCGTCATCGGCCATCGGCCATCATATTCTCTACTCTACACAAGTGTAGCAATGAATGTATGGCACCTACCTACTTTTCTGGGTTATAGTTATTTAGATATCTAAGGGTGATGAAAGGGAAATGAAATAAAAAACATTGAACACAAACCATTTTCTTGTTTCAGTCGCTCTATTTCAGTGTTTAAGGAACGAACGACTTTCAAGGCTGCCATTGTTTCCCGATATTTCAGCTCGTTTTCTGCATCAAGCGCTGGCAGCGCTGAAGTCTAAAACGTAGAGAAGACTCAAAAACTTAACGTGATTGATAACCTATTTTTTTTTGGTACTTATTTTAAAATTATTTAAAATTTTACTAATAGTGGTTTAAGTTTAAATGCCGTCCAGCATACTCGTTCAGTATCTTTTGCGTGACGCGTGAATAGGAAAAACATTTATTTTTCTATACTAAGGAACTTAATAAATGATTATTACCTACTGCCTTCGTATTATTAGGATACATAAAAATAACATAGATTTTGGTAACCTTTGAATTGAAATTTATCTAACGTAACGTTGTTACCATGTTGCTAGTCTCGTAACTAAAAACTTGTAACAACTAACCTGAACCATGAGGTCATTTTCAATTTCTTCTAAATTAGATTTAAGCAAGCATATTTCGAGTTGTTGTTCTTCTGGTGAAAACATTTTAGTTTACGTTTGTTATGTTATGTTTTCGTTTTCGTAATTATTGTTACAGAGATCTAGCTATTTCTAGTGAATTACGCATTTAGCGGATCTTAGCGATCATCTGATTACAGACAGTTCCAGGAAAGGTTTCCCGCCAGATTTACGCACCCAATGATTCAGGCAAAGGTTTTTAAGTACATTCAGCCAAGTCGAAAATGTAGTTCAAGAAGTGAAGTTATTTTTTTAATCAATTAATCCTCAATAATTACAAATTACATATATGGATAAAAAAATAAGATTTATTCTCGTTTATACTCCTGACAAGTTACTTGCCTGTTATTTTTTTTAAATGATGCTTGATGAATTCGATATTTAAACTAGGATTAGATACAATATGTTTCAGGTCTTGTCTTACGTATAAAACGATACATACTTACAAGCTCACAAGCATAGTACTACAAACATCTTTATTTCACAGTAAGAATTAAATTACAATTTTTATGTACATAAATTAACTCTAGACTCAATTTCGGTCATGAGTAATAGGTTATTTGGTAGGTATATCATTATTATTTTTAATCTATTGTTATAACATTTGATCTGTTAGCAATATTTATTCAATATCATATTAGCGGCCATAGCCGTAATTGCCGTAACCACCGTAATGGCCATAACCACCGTAACCGCCGTAACCACCGTAACCGCCATAACCACTAGAGCGTCCCTGCGGAACTTCGCCCCCATCCTGACCTTGATAAAAGGTATCGTACACGTTCATCCCAGTATCGACGACATCTGATGCCCCATGCTGAAAGTTAAAAATAACAATAAAAACATATTATAAAATAAAGATCCCCGTCGCGTCTGTGTGCAGTCTATCTGAAGTGAACAAAAAATATTACTTATTTACTACAAAAAATTTATCTAAACTGTTAATCTATATTCAAATAAATAGATAACAAGCACTTAAATTAGATCAAAATTGACATTTACTTCATTTAATTAGATGAATATCACAGAATTAAAGAAGAAAGTACTACTACGACAAGTTTACACCGACGCTCATTCGCCCACCACCAATTGAAGTCGTAGGTTATAAACTTCGCTCAGGGGCGATATCAATGCTGCCACCATTGCCTGCTATATTCTATAGCTGTCATTTGTCAACATAATCCGCCGTGAAGCAAGTCTTGTTGCAAGTAGGTACCTAATTGTGTTTCGGTTGGGGAGGGTGGATGCCAGACATACTAAATCTAAGGCATACTATATTAAATCTTAGTCCTCAAGAGTTGCAATTCCTATTATAACGTGATATGAATTTTATGAAGACTCTTGAAACTCCGCATAAGTCTCCTAGTTTTTTATAAGATGACTAGCTGTGCCACGCGGTTCCACCCTCATTAAGAATAGTAACGTAATGCTTGATAGCCTTCCTCATGAACGTAGATATCATATACAAAAAGACTGGCTAAATTGTGAATCTAAACCATTCTCAAGTCCCCTTGAACACACATAACAAATTTCATCAAAATCAGTCCAGTCGTTTAAGAGGAGTTCAGTTACATACACACGCACATAAGAAATATATTATATACATTAAGATTATAAAGCTGAAGAGTTTGTTTGTTTGTTTAAACGCGCTAATCTCAGGAACTACTGGACCGATTTGTAAAATTTTTTTTGGGTATGATTGCTACATTCATGAGGAAGGCTATCAAGCATTACGGTTACAATTCTTAACGCGGGTTAAACCGCGTGCAGCAGCTAGTTGTTGATATGTTTTTGACAAATAAATCAATTAATTTACCTGTAATAGTTTTTTAAATGTGAACGAAAAAAGTTAAAATAAGTAAAAACACCTGCATTTAATTTTCAATAGCTCTACTTTTTATGTTAGAAATATTTTCAAGCTAAGCCGAAATGGCTTATGAATGCTCGATTTTGCATGTTTTGTTGTAATAAAGAATTTCTCACGTCCATTTCGTCTCATGCAACATCAGAGATGGCTAATGTTTCAAAAAGGATTTTTATTTCCCTTCCTATATTGCTTTTGATGTTCAACTGAGCTCAATCTTAATGTAAAATACCTTTGTTTACTTAAATACCTCAGAATTTATTACAATTATAACATGATTATATTGATTATGTTGGGAGAATCAAAAATAAATAATGAATAACAAATTTTTCTTCGTTTGTACATCAAAAGCAATCAAATGGAAATTAGTCTTAACAAACCTAGTAGAATTAGGATTTAATTCTTAAATTGATTGAAATTATGAAAATTATATAAATTTTAGATATATGATAGATGCTCTATCTAAATACAAGACATAAAAAATATATTATAATGCTCAATATTAAAGCTGAAATATGAAAGTGTGAATTCGGTTTACAAACGCATGCTAATTTTAGGAGATTAAGAATAATTTGAATTAAGAATAATAAGTAGCAGCTTGTAGAACCATTACATCCTCACAAGTTTACGCACACTGACCAAACACCCACAGAACAGCCTACAGAAGACACAGGATCGAAGGTCAACAGTAATGGGTTAGTAAGGGTCCGTATGTGTGGACATTTCTCATGTACATTGATTTAATACTCCCGGTCGTTTAGATCGTTCTTGCGCAGGACGTCGACGGGAAGCGCCAGTTCGGGGGAAGCCCCGGCGCCTTCTCCAAGTCCATCTGGGACCAGCCACTCCGATAAAGATCAGGATCCGCAGGTAACAAATGAACATTGTCTAAAATTGTACTCTCACGCTATAGGTATAGGTACATCTTCGATAATGGAATTGATTCAATTTATACAGATTCGGAGAAGAGCCAATCCATTAACTTAAATCCTCATTGTACAGTATCAGTTAGGATCAGATGAAATAAGCAAAACAACCGGCCTAATCGAAGTTTCTGACAAGGAATATATGAAAAATATTAGGAGATTTACTGTATTATTTAATGCAAACAGACAAACAGATATACACAGTTACACATTATACAACTCTAAATGGTTTGTTTGTCATAGTTCATATTTGTAACCTCTTTTCTTTTGATTTTGTGATTTATTATTAGTTTAAAAATAACGATAAACATAACTACATATTATATATCTTACTGTAAAGCATAAGCTCTCTGTACAGGAAAAGATAGAGAAGTTAGAAGAAGATAAAAAACGGCGTCTCCAACTCTACGTGTTTGTTTCACGATGCGTAGCTCATCCGTTCAACGCGAAACAGCCCACAGACATGACCCGAAGACACACAAAGCTCACTCCTCATCAGCTGGAGACTATACAAGCCAGGTTTCAGGTAAGTAATTCACTCAAGTATCACGGTGAAAAAAAAACCGTTAACAAAATAACCTAAATATTTGAGATTGGAATGTCCAAATAGTTCATGTCATCAGCAATCAGTATTAACTTTTAGTTGAGCGTTCAACTATTTATTAAATTCAATCCAATTTCCAGTTCAATCTAATTAAAAATTGGTTTTTCACTTTGCGTTTTAAAAAGCCGGTGAAGTTACTTTTAAAAAATAACTAGAATATTCGTTTATATGGGTTTTTATTTTGTGTTTAGGAATTTAATTTATCTTCTACCTAGTAGTAGGTAAGTTAATGAACTTAATGAGATAATGATCTAGAATCCTAATATTAATTAAATCTTCATCAAATCTTCTCTCGTTTTCTTAGGCATTTCTGAAGGGCGAGACACAAATTTTGGCAGACGAGGCATTCCAGAACGCAGTCCAGTCATACCATGACGTGTTTTTAAAGTCAGAGCGAGTGGAACAGATGGTCAAGTCGGGTGCCTGCTCCCACCACGACTTTCGTGAAGTATTCCGGAATAATATCGAGAAGAGAGTCAGGTTTGGATAATCAGGATTATAGTAATTGTAATATTCTTAAAGGCTTAGGATTTAAGGAAAAAGTATTATATGGTACCTACATGACGTCTAAAATTCCAATCAGAAATAGTTGCACTATGATTTGAGGGGTCACTTTGATTGTCAAAGCCAAGCTGGTCTAATTTGGCTAGTGGAGAGATGTTGCAGGATCTGTAAATGAGTTCGAGTAATGTTGGCTTACGCTTCTAAACCTATAGAATAATGTTCTTAACCTGTTCTATCACTTTAAAGAGAAAGTTTCTGTCAGGCTTATCGTCATTTGATTTTGTTAAGTCTTGTAAATATAATACATTTTTTAGCTAAGATCTAATGTTATTCAATAAGTAAGACCCAAAAACATAAGTCAGAGTAGATAGACATCTTAAATCATCTACCATGATGATTTAAGATGTCATCGGGTTTTAAAGATCCGGTGGCGTTGGCAGTAAATTGAAAAGCCATTCGAGCGGGGCTTAGCACGACCCTTTGTTAGCATAAAATATAGCTGAATTTTCTAGTCAAACTTTCAGGTCGTTACCCGATATTGATGGCTTGAGCAAGGAAACCGTACTGACAACTTGGCTCGCCAAGTTGGACTGCATCATGAAAGGAACGGGTAAGTTGGACTGCTCATTAGTGTTTTTGATGTACCTATTGGATATACTTGTATGTTAATTGATAAAAGAACTGCAAGCAAGGAATAAGTTACCGTGAAGCTAATCTAACATAATGTTAACATCAAATATTTTCATGGTGATTAACTTAATTTAGATCGTGATAAATATAGACGTAATATACCCAAGGTAGGTTGTCACAACCAATTTGAAGGGCCTAACAAAATAATAAACTTTGATAAATACACTTTATTTATAAATGGTACAGTTTCAACTAAACCTATAAGTAGTGAAAATAAAGTCCGATTTGTATAATTGTTTGAACTTTTAGCTTATTTTTGCTTGCAGATTTCGTATTAAGTGTTTTAGAGGGTGATGTTGAATACGATACGCATGTCGCTATGTGTGAAGCATAAGACAAGCTTGAGTGTGCCTCTGAATGTTTGTTATAAAGTCAATGTGCTCATCGCTAGATTTCTATATACATCTTTATTTACTGATGACTATAAAACCTTTAGTATAACACAATCGTAATTAATTAAATCTTTAGACATACAATCGTTATAAGAGGTGAAAGTAGTTTTTTACTTTTGTTTTCATACAGTCTATCTAATATTAAACGTAGTCTAGTCTTTGTAAGCGCGTTTTAATTACTTATTAGAGCAAGGTCTTCCAACTATACGAGGGTAGCTACTTGAACAGGATTTAAAGGATTTGCTTGAGGGTGTTGAAGAGCAGTACGGGTTTGTATATCTAGATCTGTGTGCATAAATCTACTATCCAGATTCAGAGTAACCCTGGATTCTATTTAATGTTGAATTACGGTACTTAAAATAGACCTGTTATTGTTAATGGATGCTTAGAATATTTTACAGTGATGCGTTTAATTTTTGAGAGTAAATTAAAAGAAGTAAATAGAACTAATTGGCCAACACAAAGAGTAAATTTTAAAACGTAAAAAGAATTATGCTGATAGTATACTTACGATAAAGGATAAATTAGCTAACTTGAAGAAAACAAACAATAAAGATACTCCACAGAGAATCATACCTATCTAACCTATAGATATTTGTGTTGCCTGAATGCTATAGTAAATGTGTGATTTGAAACAATAGAAAAATGAAATTGTGACATTAAAACGTTGACCTTTATAGCACAAAAGATACATGAAATAAAATTAATACACCTTTTTCCAAAATTTCAAAAAAGGAAAATTTTATATTTAAATTCTAAAACGAATTTTAAATTTAACTTTACCTTACCTTATTACCTTGGAACGTAGACGTGTATTGCTAATATTTTTAGATCTTGTATCAATTTAACACAATTTGCAATTTCTTTGAAGAGTTGAAAGAAAAAATAACATTTTATCAAAACAAATTAAACAGCCTTCAAGTTTAAGCACTAACTTAACTGATTTTAATCAAAGGGCTCCTTGTCACGAAAAGAACAAATAGAAAATTAGCAATACCATTTATGGAAATGACCTAAATTTGAAACTGTTAGTTCAATTACGTAAAATCATAAATTTATTATGAATTGGCATTCTCTTATAACTTCGAAGAAATAAAATCAAAGTCGTAATTAACATTTTCTAAAGAAAGCTACAAATAATTATTTAATAAGTTACAACAAATTATACGAGTAAATAGGAATGTCGAAGCTTTTATGAAATTCAAATGTTACAATGTCATTTTTATTTACTTTAATGATTATGAACTTGATTTATGAGAAAAAATACTTAATTTATTCAAATATAGAATCAATGACAACGTTGTTAACATAATCATTAAAGATAATAATGCTACTGTCTATTGTAGTACTGACGTGAAGCCAAGGCAAAGGACAGACCCAAACGATTTATCTCAGAAAACTCCTATAATGCTGATGAAGATTTAATTATACGGATCCATTAAGTAAAATTGCTGACTCGGGAATATGTAGAGAAATTTCTAGACAACACGAGAGAAGGTACTCTAACACATACAACAGCAGTTGCTTTCATTAATAATTCATAAACTATTATCGATATTTCAGTACCTGTTTAATATTTCTTCGTTCTTGGCGTGTTGGAATTTATAGACTTGATGAAGGCTAGGCATTTAGGTATTTATGTACCTTCCCTAAAGATATCTTAAATGTTTACTATTACAATAACATGAGCATTATTATAACCGTTAACTTTGTTTGAACTATTTGAAATTCCTTTGGATCTGTCAATATTGTCTTTAACGTCAATGTAAGTAACAGTAATGTTTACCCAAAATGTGTGTCGCCTGCATCTGTCTCACTTTCTGTGTTTCTCTCCCTCTCTCTCACGACATGTCTCTCACACACATCCCGAACAGGAATAACAGGTATCACTTAACAAACTGTTCATTGAAATTTTCCTATTCTTCCCACATTTAAGCTTTTGTCACGTGTGATTGCTTGTTTGGTATCGATGTTGTGTGTACAGCTTATGAATTCATCTTAATTGGAAATATTAGTCCTGACAAAAACATAAATAAAAACTGTTTACAGTTGCTATTTTAAAACTATAATTCTTATAATCGTTTCAAATTATGCTTTGTTACAAGAAACTAAGTAAGGTTGTAAAGAATTTAACACGTTTGAAATTAACTGGACTATTTTGTAAAATTAAGATGGACTTTATTTTTGGCATTTTATTCCACTGATTTCCTTTTCGTCAGTAATATTTTTATCCGTTTGTAGATTTTAATAATCAATTCAAATTACAAGCACAGTAAAAGTTCTACAGGTAAGACTAATAACTCTAAAACCAACGTGTACATACGATCTTAGATTAAGACCGTGAGTACACTCTAGACTCTTAATTTTATTAAGACTCTTAATTTGAATACTTTATAGGTACTAACTTCTGCGACTAACTTTACAGTTATTTCTTTAATTACATTACACACTATATTATGTTGTTTGTTATCTTACTTTTCTTTGACGTCACCTTACAAGCTAATATTGGTAGTATTCAAATTAGCGATATTATATTTTATTTTGATACTTCCTTTCTTTGTTTTTATTTTTTGCGATAATTACGAAAACTAATGTCCATTATCTACAGCGATTCTTTACTTCAAAAAATTTTTTCGTGAAGCACAAATTTTTTTAAAAGTTCTTACCACATTTTGAACACCTATTAGGGGCCTTTTTCGCTATGACACTAAATTCCTTATCAATATGGTGTGATTTCATAACGCGCTTAAAACATAAACGTGGGTTTCAAACGCGCCATGCGACCAAAAGCATAATATAATAAAAATTATACACTGCGTGTGACGCGCAATCGTGGAACTAGACGTGAAATCATGCTATGCACGCCGCATTACGTGATTTTAATGTCAAAGTGAACAAGGCCCCAGTTCTGAAACATGGAACTCGCAAAAGGTATGCAGACAAATTGATCGTCTTCTCCGTCCGTAAACTGCTATAACATTAACAGGTATACCAGGCGATGATGAGTCAAAGCGGCCATCACGGGCACAGCAGCAGAGTCTCAACGCCGAGTGCATTCTGAGCAAGGAACAGCTCTACGACATGTTCCAGCAGATACTAGGAGTCAAGAAGTTCGAACACCAACTGCTTTTTAATGCTTTGTTGGTATGTTATATAAAGTTGACAGGATTTTTTTTATTGATAGGTAGATAGAGAGATATGTAGATGATTATAATTGAATAGCAAATGAACGTCCAGGCCATCTAATGATAAGGTTCACTGCAAAGCATAAACATCCACTCCCAATCTTTATTAAGACAGAAGTTTTAGCTGAGTAGGTATATCCAGCTATAACACTCAGACCACTGAAGTAACATATGTTTGTACAAAAGTAACTTTGATCTTACCTAAAAAAAGCTAACAAAAAATTAAAATAAAACAAAGTCTTTAAAGGCGACATGAAACGTAAGCTTCATTAAATTTCAAAGAGACGGGTCTGCCAGAGCACATCCTAAAACAATAGAATGGTTTCCAGTATTAACGTTCAACCTTAGCCTTTTGCCAACTTTGGCAACCGTCCAAAAATGATCTTTGAATTAAAAACAGCGCTGCCTCTTTTACGAACCGACGGTAAATCTTGCTTTAATGGCTAAATCGAGAGGAAAGAACTTTTAAAAAATATTTTTTCACGTCTGTTGAATAAGTTTTCCCAAATTAGTACCACCGCAATGGCAGCATATTGATTACTGCCACAATAGTATTAGTTGTTAATATAAATTGTGTGAAAGACATGAAGACTATAGAGCCCGTGTAAGAATGTATGAACCTTAAACATGGGTCTAAACAAATTCTAAATTAGGTACTACTTTCTTTTAATGATATGAATTAGCAGACGAGCATACAGGCCACCTGGTTTTAAGTGGCCGCTGCCGCTAATGGACATCCACATCCAACCTCAAGCAGGCTCGTGTCCTGCTTGAGGTCGCATGTGGTTGCGTTGCTACCCCGGAGGCTGATGGTCGCCTCATTATAAGCGTGGCCGGCAACTGCACCTTTCCACGGAAACACAAGTTCTGCCATCTACAAAAATACTAAAACTATTGTATTATCTACTATTATATTACTACTAAATTATTGTATTATCATTGGTCTTTGATACGTGTGTAGTTTTTATAAAAGCTTAAATGAACGTTATTTTATTTGTTATTGATAGCTGGATTCAGCGGACGAGCAAGCCGCTGCGATACGAAGAGAACTCGATGGTCGAATGCAGAAAGTTAATGAAATGGAACGGGTAAGATAATGACGTACTAACTATGTAATATGTTTAATTAATTAATTTAATACAGACATTAATTCCAGTTATTTTTAGCTATCTACAAAAAGTGATAGAAGAAGGCATAATTTAAATGGTGTTATTTCAAGTATTAAAATGGTATCGTAAAAAGTTTTCGTACCTATCTTAAACAAATGTCATTAAAGTAATACGAAAATTTATTTTTGTAATATACAAGATTGTAATAAAATAATAGTAACACAGCGCGTATAGCCCCGCTGGTAGTGTGGATCGCAAGCGATCACATTGTTAAGCAACGTCGGGCGCAGCCGGTACTCTGATGAGTGACCGCTAGTGGCAAATTTCATGCGCGCTTCCGTGCTTCGGAGGGCACGTTAAGCCGTCGGTCTCGGTTGTTATCGATAGATAACAGTCGTTAAACCTGGTCGGAGGCCCTTTGGGCGGTTTGACAACACACAACACGGGTTTTTTGAATTGTCTCAAATTTTTTTTATATTCTTAGAACACTAAGTTTGCATAAGGTCAACAGTTTTATTTACGTAGCTGAAGATGTTTCATATTATATATGATACTAGAAATAAAAATACGATTGTTGCGACTTTTATATTCATAATTATTTGACTGTTAGTGTCAGTTGAATTATGTAAAATCATCTCTTTTCTACTTTAGCTATTCAAACTTAGAGCAATTTAAATATCATTCTGTGATTACCTAAATAGATGGTAAGTTAACATTTTAATATTTCATTTTTTTATCTGTAACCGATTTTTATAATATACCCTACACAAAACTTTTAAATTACTTTTGCATATAATATATAATTAGTGTGGCTCCATTATAATTATTTGTAATGGAAAAATAAGTTTCAAATATAAAATATGTATATACTTTGTGTTATGTATATATACTTTATGTATACATATAATATATTTAATATTTAAAAATGAAGGGTATAGGCATAACATTTTGCTTTTGTTTTACGATATCAATATACATATTAGGTATTATGTTATATACATATACATATTTTATAAGATTTATCTTTACTCTAGACGGTAGATGCACAAATTATTCTGAAATATATAGTGACTTTATTTATTAGCTTTAAGATAAATATAATTCACTAGCCTAATAGATGATATTACTTCACTGTATGTAAATTAAAGATATATAAATGCTCATCTTGTCATTCCGCTGTCCATTGTTGTCTTCATTTCCTTATACCTAAATACTATTACTGAAATATAATCAGCCTAAGACATGGTTAAAGTATATAAAAATTAAGAAAAGGAGATTATAAATGCGTAGTAACTACGAGTATATTGTAAATGCACACTTTCAGTCCCATCAGCCAAGGACTGGTAGATAGTGTCATTAGGCGTTAAGTATGCCCTTATACAACCTTATATTAAGGTGCTATTTTAAATTAAAGATAAATCATTTGAAAAAAATGTTTCTTGGTAGTCGGTTCTTACAAATTGAACGGAACATTTTTTTATAACGATATGGAGTCGGTTCATTTGTTTTAATCTATTACGAAAATTTTACTATGGTTTATTTATTAGTACAGTAATTATATTATAGACGTTGAAGAGCATTTGAACTTCGCATAATGGAACTGGTATTTAACAATTTATTGTTAAATTTCGGTTCGTTTTGTAATTGGTGGTTTCAAGGCCGCCATCTGTTGTCTAGTAGCGGAACTTTTAAGTTGTGTGTATGCGGCGATTGTTATTACTTTATTTATTAATTGAATTTTTAATGTTAAGGTTTCAAATGTAGGAAAGATCTTGTCCGATTACGTAAATACCTTACTCATGAGGTCTGATATGGTCCCAAACCGAAACACAATTTAGAAAAGGGAATGGAAATAGCCTCCGCATACTACCCCTACGGGATTCACAAATATAGTTTTTGCTTAACCCCACTTCATCCTCTTCTAACTCTACTACAATGGAAATTTTTTTGCAGCTCTCTTCTTCAAATCTGCTTCCGGCCGGATGCAAATGATTTTCAAACAGGAGAAGTTCTACCAGCAAATCGAGGGGGCCGAGAAGATAAGGTGGCATTGTACCAAAAGGGGGTGTAGAGCTTTTTACTATACAATTAAGGGTATCGTTGCAAGAACTCAGGAGATACATAACCACTTCAGCAGAAACCCGGTACCCCCTGGTATGGTGCGAGCGAAAAAGCCTAAGAAGCAGTCCCGAGCTAACGTTTGATATGGTGATTATTCTGATTATTCATGATAATCGAAATTTACGAGCTATCCTATCTTTATATGATAAAATGCTTTGTCCAGACTGACTGACAGACGGGTCAACGCACAACTTAAACAGTAGCCCTATCACGAATAATAATAATAACAGAAGGTAGTCGACTTATAAGGTTATTAAGAGACGTGTCTTGGTTTATAAATTTAGCATACGGACCAGACCAGATACAGAAACGACGGAGTGTAAACGTAAAGCCTTGCCGCTTTTAAAAAATGGCATAGCAGACGGAGGCGTACTATCGATTTGTCGTAGATACCTGGGGCGTAAGAAACTGACTTCTGACTTCTGTACTATTAGAAAGAAGAAAACCTTCTTTATAAAAAAAATGCGTTTATATTTTCTCTATGACACGGTGTGAAGTGTGAACATGCATTGAATACTTGCTGTCAAATCACGCATAAACAATGGCCGCGTGAAGTCTAGTCATTACAATATTTTAGCTATACTTACTATAAGTGTTTCTTCCGTTCAATGAGAGTATGTAAACAGTTTTAATATTCGGATGTCAGATGGATAAAAATGGTTGAGAATTTATGTACTAAACATTTTTATGATTTGTATTGTTTATTGTTCAAATTAAATTTGAATGTCTATTAAATTTTATCTATAAGTGATTAACCAATTGGAAAATTATAAAATTAACTTTTAATTTAATTTAAAAAAATATAATAACTTTGGAACTGGGTTAACATAATGACGATTACCAACAGAAGAAGAATTTACCTTAATGATTTAGACAGGTGAATCATTTTGTAATGATTTTTAGGTAAACATGAGCTAAATTTGCGTTTGACGCAGCTAATAAAAGCCATTATTAAATGTGCAATAACAAAAATATAACGTAGTACTTATCTTAGTTTATCAATATTAAATAGACAAATAATAGTTGATTTAATATAAAACAACATGTTTTTCACACTGTGAACTTATAAATAGTGTAAATAGTAAGTACTTATGACTTTGTTTCATGTTATGCCTTAATGAATGGTTTCTTGGTGTGTTGTTGCCAGCTTAAAAATTTTAAGGGTAATTACCAGATTAATTAAGAATAATATTAATATTTTTAAGTAAAATGATAGTTTAACAATCGGAATGGTTGCATTTCTTTTTAGTTTACAGCTTGTTTATTAATAAAGATATTTGTACAAAAAAAAAATTTTTGATTCTCATAGAAAATCTTAAATCACTTTTTAATCGGACTTTATTTATTTATTTTGCTCTTTAATTGAAATACTCCTATATTTATTTCAGCGCGACTCCTAACAACTAATCGAGGATTTAAAATTCTTCTCTACAACAATTACTCGTACACTCGGAACTTCGTAGGTGCAAATAAAATAAGATGGCGGTGTTCAGTACGAGGCTGCTCGGCGAGAATCCACACCGTGGATAAAAAGATCGTAGTGGCTCGGGAAACGCACGATCACCCGCCGAGGGACCTCGACAAGATTGAATTTGCCGAAAGCGCATTTTTGTAGCACAGAGACTTAGGCCGTGTTCAAACCAAACCGTGCGTAGCGCGCAAAGCCCCGCTGGTAGTGTGGATCGCAAGCGATCACATTGTTAAGCAACGTCGGGCGCGGCCGTTACTGGTCTTTAAATATTTCGTCGTCCATACATATTCACTTTTTCGTTCACATCTAACCGATGATACGTTATTACGCTATGCGTAGACGTTAAAAAAATATTGACGTTTATTTTCACCTTTACACTGTGGCTCACAGTGAGCCTGCTCAAACTCGGTGGCTGATTGTCAGTTTGGTTTGCCTTCAACCCTATTTATGTCCTGCTGGGCACGGGTCTCTCCCAACAACCGGGAAAGGCCTGAATATACTCCTGTCTTACTCCACCACGATGCTCCAAAACCTGATTGGTGGAGACATACCTCACCCGACGGATTTTAATATCATAAATAATAATGATATTATTTTTATTCGCTCTCACAATAAAGACGGTCCTAATAACTATTTGGAAGGTATTGACAATTTGAAATATTTATTCCTACACCTTACTTTATGAGGGACTGGTTTTGCAAAACTTAAGTTACGTGTCACTCTCCCATCCTCTCTCCTGCCGACAAAACAAGAGAAAGAGAATAAAAGTTTGAAACGGTGTGCTTCACCCATTGGTGTCCAAGTACCAGGTTCCTCTAATTCTTGGTAAGTGGTTGCGCATTCACTAATCACACTGCTCCTTATATTTCATACACTTAGACCCAGATGCCCCAGATCAAGTGTTAGAATAACGACTTCCCTCTCAACAGATCTGGAGCCGACCTTCTACACGTCGATACGAGGCAGTAGAGTAATGCTGATGGGTGGATACAAGTTTCGCAGTAATGGTGGCCAGGGGTATAAGCTGAGATGGCGGTGTGCATCCCACGAGAGGTTTGGCTGCAAAGCTATAGCTCACACAGTGAAAAACGAAATAGTCTATCTTTATAATTGTCACACCACATCATTGTGAAAAGAAAAAATGACTGGACCTCTGATACAAGTTTTCATAGTTTACTTAAAACAAATTTCGAATGCCTATGCGTCAACAAGCAGCGCCCCTAGCGAGTACGACGAGTACTAAAAGTGGATTGTGTTCATTGTTCATTTCCTTAATCCAGTGCGATTTTGCACAGTACCATATTGGCAATGTATGGCCATGTTTTCATAAACTGTTAAAACTCGTAATATTTGCTACTCCTCTTGCATATGAACTACACTGACTTTGTATGGAATAAAATCCCGTTTTTAATTTCAGTGAAATTATTGTATAGTTCAAAAAAGTTATGCAGTATGTTATTTAGTTTATATTCAAGGAAGTTCATTAATAAAATGTTGACTTAATTGTAAAAAAATAATTAATAAAAATCTCATGTTTTTATACTTTTTCATGAAACAAATCCTAGCTTAAGGTGGTTATAACAATTTGAAATATATAAACTTTATTCAAACTAAAGTTTATTTTTTCTTTTATAGAGCGTAACAAAGAATTGTCGTAGAAAAATCATATTTTGTAGAAAGGGTAAAATGGAAACGATGATGCGATTGTTATGCAAAGGTTGAGATTGCAAGCAACTTGCAGTAAGATCGCTAGAAACAAACCTAAAATAGTATCAACTTGCTGTATTGCTTGTAAGAAAACTTATTGCCTTCCCTGTTTTAACGGCATCCATCACATATATAATACTCAGAAGTAATGTACTGTTATCAGTTGAAAAAGAGGGTAGTGTGGTGGCGATGGCGCACGGCATATACGAGTAAATAGATGTGCGGTAGACAGTCAGGCACACTTTGCGTTCGGTCGTCTTTGCGTGCGGACGCTTTGCCGGATTGCGTATCGTTAAATTTTATCTATTAGAGTGGAGATTTGTTTTGTAAAGGTATTGTTTAATAAAAATTATATTAATATAATTAGAGCTCCATAGTAAATGGTGATTAGTAATCTTTTTACAAGCCTATATTTCTTTATCTTCCAAAAATATTTTTATATATCTCCTAAAGGGTTAATTAGGTTAAGCAATATATCACTCAATATTTTTATCGTTTATGAGTAACGATCCATACAGCAGGCAACCTGATATAGTCATTGTGACCCAAGGACATATTCGTTCAACCTCTAATAATATAGAAGGTCTCTAAGATCTGATTTTGGTTCTGAGGGACTTTAAACCTGTGGTATCATGTTAGTTTCTTTTATGTTTCAACATCGAATTATCCTGAAAATTTTATCTGTTTTAGACTGCAACATTAAATTTTCAACAACGCGAAGAGGCCATCCCATGCTTCAAATTGGAGATTACCGGTTCTGTCAAAAAGCAAAAAGTCTGCATAAAACAAGATGGATGTGTTCTACTCACGGTACGAAGGGATGTACCGCAATGGTGCACACCATAGAAGAAAATATAGTTAAAATTAAAAATGAACACAATCATTAATGTAGGTATAGAAACTAAATTAATGAGTGTACCTAATTAGTAAACTTACTAAACGAAGCGCGCATAGCCCCGCTTTTAGTGTGGATCGCAAACGATCTTATTGTTAAGAAACCACGGGCGCGGCCGGTACTTGGATGGGTGACCGCTATGGCAAATTTCATGCGCGCTTAGTATGCTCCAGGCCTTCCCCGTTTGTGTGGAGAGACCCGTGCCCAGCAGTGGGACATAAAAATGGTTAAAAGCAAGGCACTTACTAAACAAATTAGTGTACGAACTAAGATAACATGTTTATATCGATTAGATTCCTATTAAACATGTTTATATCGATTAGATTCTTAATTATTAAAGGAGACCCTAAATATGTTTCAGATAATTTGAATTATGTTTCAGCTGTTAATTTTTTTAGTGTTGAGAATGTAAACCTCGGGTTTTACTTATTTTGTACAAGGAAAACATTACTTTTATAATATAAATAAGAAAGAATATTCTACATAAGTAAAGATCTTTTACTACCTTTATACCCCTGTTCGTTTCGCTCCGTGAATGATGATGTGAAATAAATGGTTTCTGTTCTATTCTAGATAATATATTTTGACATTTCAGCTGTAAACGTAATAATATCGAGGAAAGGGAACCCATTACTATTAGTGGGTGGTTACACGTTCTGCAAAAAGGTGACGTCAGGGTTTAAAACCAGGTGGGTTTGTTCTACTCATAATCACAAAAGGTGCAGGGCCATGGCGCAGACGATCGGCGAAGAATTGGTCAGCATTTATAATAAACATAACCATTGAACATTAATAAAAAGAGAAAAAATCTATTTCTTATTTGGTCTATTTTTTTTTAATTTATAATAATAAATAACTTTTCACACTCACAGCCCCACACAAAGATTCCCTGTGTCGTGGGTGCCATGGACACACACAAAGACAATTACACAAACACCCAGACCGACAACAAAAATTTAAATTCATCATTAAAATTTTTGCCAAAATGGCATAAATACTGGCAAATTTTGGCAAAAATTCAAGTGGTGGACTAGCGTAGTAACTACATCACGCGGGTCGTCAAATAATGTAGCGAAACCGCTGAAGTTCGAAAAATCTATGAATGGATTATTCATTATTATTATCTTTTCAGATGAATCGGAGCCGGACGATTGCCACAACGAGATGTGCCACCGGAAACCACTGCGATGCATGATATATCACAGCAACACACGCTGGCGAAGAACACAATGTCCGAAATCGTTATGTATGAAACACAAAAACTGTTCCGAACACTTTCACTAATTAATGATAATTATAATTTAAGGTAGTATAACCATATATCATAAACACATACAAGTTTTATGCAAAGAGTAGATTCCATCAATTTAGGAAAGCAATGTTGTTAATTTAGATACAATGTTGCACAATATTTTACACAGTTGTGTGTATTTATCTAGTCAGTTTGTGAAAGTGTTAATTGTACTAAACTACATAATATATTCCTACGGTAGTTTGATCCAGTTTATAAACTACTATGTTTAAAAGTATGTAATCTGTAACTTATAATAGCTTAATTAATAAGTTCTATTTAAAGTCACTTATTATCTGTGTATCGGACAATTCTTATAATAATTACCTAAATAAAGCCTTTTGCCTATTCCAAAGAATAAAAGTTATTGCATTCATTACATTTATAAATTGTCAGATAAAGCTTAATATTGTACGATAGAGACTATAGAGTGAATAGGCAAATATAATGAAGCAAAATTTTGAAATTTCAATTCAATTAGTAAACAAAAATATTATTCAGCAAAATTTTATATTACGGGAATAAGCATAAATCTACCTAGATATGTATGAAAGTATTACGTAAATTATTAACTTCTGTTCTTGTTAAGCATTAATAAACGACCTATACCTTTATTGACTTTCATTTCGGTGAAGCAATTAAAATTAAAACATTAAATTAAATCCCTGTATGTTTATTTCTCCCCTTTCAGTTTTTATTTTATTTTGTTATTTCTTGTTGTTGTAATCATTAAACTAGATTAGAGTATTAATTAGCGGGAAACATGATTCATAATTATTTTCATTTCAGATGAATCAGAGCCGGACGATTGCCACAACGAGATGTGTCACCGCAAACCACTGCGATGCATGATATATCACAGCAACACACGCTGGCGAAGAACACAATGTCCGAAATCGTTATGTATGAA
>DWQK01000628.1:0-19485 GCA_018231225.1 Noctuana stator
AATACACCGTGGACTCGTTTTTAACGAGAGTGCAAAGTTCTTCAGTACTGGATGACTCTAAACATGACTTTATGACATCTTTTACATTCTTATTCAAACTGAGGTCTTTTAAAATATCAGTATTCGTATCGTTAATGAGATCTATGTAAGGAGTGTCATTCGACTGCTCGGTAGATTCTGTTTTCATCATATCTTTACTATCACTATCAGATCTATTCATTATAAACTCATTATCATTAATTGTTATATCTTCCAAGCTTGACTTTTCAGCTGGCAACGTGGATGGTATTTTTTCGTTATCTATGTTTTGTACTGTCTCAGGTGACATAACTGGTGTTGATTTACTTTTCTCAAAATATAAATCATTTTTAAATTCATCAACTTTTGTATCTTCATCAGTGTCTTCAATGAGAGGTGTAAAGTTGATTATGCTTTGTACTGCTTCAGGTGCATCTGTATTTGAGGTTGTTTGATTGCTAACACAAACACTACTACTATCTACATCTGAACTTATTTCATTCGTTTGCTCATTCGTTACTGATTTATACACAAGGTCTGAAGCGACAAAATCATCCTTTGTAGGCGACCTGTCATGAAATTCTTGAGTTAAATTCGTTGGAAAATCAATTTTTACGCAATTTAACGGCTCAGAAGTAGATAAAAATAATTCAGTATTAGTATTCAGTGAATCTCTAACAGAATTTGATATGTCATTGCTACCTGTGATTATATCTGTAAACATATGAATGTCTTTGGGAATAGATTCATCTTTTAGCATATCAGTTGTCTGAATCTCCGGCTTTACATCACTTTTAGTTACTAAAAATGTGTCGTGACGCGAAGAGGTAGTCATAGAATCTATTATATTATCTTGACTTTTACCAATAAGTGGTTCTACTGTTTCAGTTCTACTTTGATTCAGGATATCAATTTGGTTATCACTTGATGACATCGCAATGTTATCGAGTGATGCTTTTTCATGGCGACTTTCAATGACAATTGTTTCATTTGGTAAATCTTTTCCATCCTTTACACAAATTTCCTCATTTTTAAATTTTATTTCAAACTCTGGTAACAATTTTTCGGAAGCTTCAGTTTCTTTAATATTTTCTTTTATTACTTCATCTAATTTAGGCTGTAAAATGTTTATGTCATCATGTAAATTTTCAACCAGAGTTGTGTTGACTAGAGATTCTGTTTCTACGGCATCTGGCAATACTGAGTTTTCAATTACGTATGTGTTTTGTAAAATAAATTCCTTTTGGCTTCCTAAAATATCATCTACTGGTAATACTAGTGAGTCTATTGATATCTCGGGGTCGGGTTCTATATTAAATGTTTTTTGTCCAGTTTGCAAGCTATCATCTACTGACTTAGTTTCAAATTCCTTTATATCAGTCCTCGTTTCTGTAAACTTATTATCACATGGTGTTTGACAGTCTTCTTTTACATTCACTTGTTGAATTATTGGTTCACTTACACTAGATATTGATGCTACACTAAGTTCCATCAATTTCAGTATTTCACTATTACTATTATCTACTTTATTATCTTTTGGCAATTCACTATGTTGCTGCAAAGTTAATTCCTTGTTATTATCTAAGCTAACATTCTCCTTTTTCTTCCACTCAATTTGACTTACAGTAGTTGTGATGTCTAAATCTTTCATAGGCGTATCTGGTGTTAAGTTTTCTAAAGTATGTTGGCTGGTCGTGTCACTATGTCTTTCGAACGAGTGGCTAAGTGTGCCGATAGTATCGCGATCAACTTCGTCGTCCTCACATGGTTCCGTTTGTTCTGAATTTGAGCTGAAGCCCATATCCAAAATATTTTGGAAGTTACTTATACCAGGGGACTTAACCATACTCGTTGGCATTGGGTAGTCCTTCTTACATTCTAAGCTTAAATTGTCTCTGGAAGGGCTAGCTTGATGACTGGATTCTGAGCTTGAGGTTTTTTCCGAATTCAGAATATTATCAAGATTTTTTATTACGTCACTCACATCCTTGTAATAGCTGACGTCATCTTGACTTCCAGTAATGATGTCCTTAAGCCAGGGGTCAACTGAACTATCAGACCTATCGTGCTCCCGTTCCCTTACTTCTTCGAGGCTCATGTTCCCCTGGTGACATTCAAGAGCCGGTGTTTCGTTGTGGGTAAGATAGATATTCCTTACGTCTTCCAAGGACCCGTGAAGGTTAGTGAGACTCTCTGACTTAATCTGTATGGATAGGGGGTCCTTGTCGGACATGATGCTACTCGATCTCGAGACAGCGGTATCCATTTCGACGCTGAGGGTTTCTTGTATGGTGGGAGCGTTGTCGAAGTCCTGGTCCGAGCCGGTAAAGTGGGACGACATTGACGTGGATGGCGCGTGTACAATTGCAATGTGCTCGTCAACTTTGGGGATAGTGTTGGGTTTGAGTCGCTGCCAACGTTCCTCAAAGTCGCTGCTGCCGTAGCCATCGTCCTGGGAGGCCTCACTTGCTCGCGTGTGCGTGGTGTGTAGGTGGTTGATGAGCGCGTGCACTTGAGTGGACGTCGGTCTCGCTTCCGGGTTTGGATTCCAGCAGAGTTGCATAACTTGGTATCTAAAATAATTAAATCGCATGGATATAAAATTTAAAAAAAAATTTGCGCCTCAAACAGTTTGCAACTGAATGCTCAAGTATTCCGTACTTATACATTAATTTGTACTATTTATGAACACAAATATGGCTCAAATATTATTCAGCGGAACATTATGCTTTCAAATTTTAAAACAAGAAAAATCTTGTTAGTCATTTTCAAAAAAATATAATAAGAATAATGTACAAGTTTAGTGAATGTATGTTAGTTACAGATATGGTACTCACAGATGGTTCCTGTAGGGGCAGGGCAGGTCGGGGGGAGGCGGGGGCGAGTGCGGGGGAGGGTTGCCCCACGCGCACACCTCCCATATCAAACACCCGGCCGACCATATTTCGCTACTAGCCTGCAACAGTATTACGTACGAGTATAATAACAAACGATATGTTAAATATATAGCTTTTAGGCGGCCTTCATATTATTAAATGTTATTTGCAAGTATTATAATACCCTGCAACAGTGTTGCACAGATTATTCTATCGGTAACGTAATTGCTTCACGTCATTGGCGGGTATGTCATATATAATAAATAATATAAGATATATAAGACATATTATTATATCAGTTTAAATTCTAGGAGCTGACGATTTTTATAAATAAAAATAACATTTGTAACTCTGTTACATAATTTTTTTGTGTTGTTTTTTGTGTGTCACCAATAAACGAAAAATTATTCTATTGTATTATATTCATTGTGCATTCTTGGCGAGTCATCGTCTGAACATTAAAAGATGATTGAAATGTTGCTCACGGTGTATGTGTGCGGTCGCGCGCGCGTCTCGGGCGCGGCGCAGTCGTGCGGCGGCGCGGCGGCCGCGTACCGGCCGAGCACGGCGCGCGCGCCCTCCGCGCCCGCACCGCCCTCGCCGCCGCGCACCGCCACCGACCCGCTCCACAGGTTGCTGCGCACGACCAGTACGTATATACAGTATATACATACTTGTAAAACAACCGTTTTAAATTGTTTAAAACCGAAACGGACGGTATAAAACCCCGAAACCCAAAAACAATGTATTAAGCGATTCAAAACTTGACTACAAAAGAAAAACGATATGTGTTTTTCAGATTATAAAATCTTGTTTTTTCGTAAATTCGTTCGTAAATCATTATATTATTGTACTGTATCAATGTCTGGATCTAATTTATTGCATACCACATTGAAATCTCATTAACAGAATCTGTTATAGCTGTCCACTAAACTTACGTAATAACAGCAACCCTCTTAAAACACGATATCATCAATTACTATGTAAAATATTCATTAATAAGTAGTATTCTCTTAAATAAAAATAATATTTAGTATTTACAATACCAAACGGAGATCAGACACAAGTGGCTTCAATGCGCATTATTTTTCTAAGTAATAATTTTAATCGTTTGTACCAATCTTGTCAGAATATATGTTTACTTACCCGTACAAGAAGCCACGGGAATGCAGATAGGAGAGAGCGGAGGTGACGTCACACATTAGCTGCAGAGGCACCCCACTCTCGTTGAGTATCGCCATCTTCGGACGGTTCACTATCAGGTACTGTTGAAGATCCTAAAAAGGAATAATCCATCTATAAATGATAATGAATGTCTATAGTCATATTATAAAGCTGAAGAGATTTTCTTATTTGTTTGTTTGTTTAAACGTGCTAATATCTGGAACTACAAGTCGGTTTTAAAAAAATAGATGTCTGATAGCTACATTCAAGAGGAAGATTATAGGCTATTAATTATTACGTTACAATTCTTAACGCGGGTGAAACCGCGGGGCACAGCTAGTATTATTATATCCGTCTACTCTACAATCAATATCCAATCAAATAACTTTCAATTGACCTATTTAGTTGATATATAAAAATGGAAAGAAATAAATTAATCATGAAATAAAGCAATTCTTGCATTTAGGTCAGAGGTGTGGATGGCAGCAAATTGTGGCCGCCATTATAATCGTCAAGAAGAGGCGTGACAAACTTATTCGTCGTATTTTAGGTTGAAAAAGAATATTTTCTATTGCTTAGTTCTATTTAAGGTTGGACATTGATATCTATGGCTTACAATACAGTGGCCTCTACTAATATGGGACTTTAAATTGTCTCTCTATTAAAATTTCAAAATATAAAGAAAAATTGTCACTCCATCCAGATATCAATGTTCGTCGCATCTGTGCATTAAAATACAAATCTTGCAAAAGAAAAATATTGTCTTAGTATATTTATATTAAGTAAGTTTTACCAGACATAAACACATATATAACATAATATATATTGAATACTAGTTCACCCGGCAAACTTCGTACCGCCTCAGAAACAACAAATAAATAAAATGTAAATTCCAAACCAAAGAAAAGAAAAAAAAACTTCACTTTTGAATTTAATTTGATTTCTGAACGACTTTACAATTTAAATAATTTTTGAACGACGCGACGATCAAATATTTTACTGGTAGGAATAGTTTCTAAGAGAAAACGAAACTGTTGCTTTTACTATATTCCTAATATTTTTATCATGTTTGCTCACCTTTCAAACCTTCCCTGGACTTCCAAAAATAACTCAAAACAAAATTAGCCAAATCGGTGCAGCCGTTCTCGAGTTTTAGCGAGACTAACGAACAGCAATTAATTTTTATAAATACAGATTAATAACTTTAAAAAAATACTAACTAACCTAACCTCAAAAAGTTTAAAAAGTTAAAAATCCAAAATACCATAGAGCACAATTCGAAGATTAAGATCCACGGATCTTCCTGTAGACATTTGGCAATGAATCGGAGAATGTTCTCGTGGTTGGCGTCTCGATACAGACGCGCCTCTTCTAGGAATCGCGCTTTGTCCTCTAAACGTGCGTTCTGGTTGAGAATCTTCACTGCCACCGTTGATGTGCCATTGTCTTCCAACTCGCCTTCAACCACCTAGATAAATGTAAACTTTGAGAAAAATTCCGACTACTAAACAACGCTATAAGACGCTCTTTGTAATATTGATCTGATGAGGACCGGTTCCACAGTAAAATAATCAGTAAACCTAACACATACCCGACCAAACCATCCTCTTCCAATTTCTCTAAGATACTGCAATCGATCTCTCGGCAAGTCTTCACCACCTGAAAAATGAAATATAACAATATTTTAATAGAATAATCCAACAGCGTAGTGGAGTATGCTCCAGGCCTTCTCCGATTGAGGCGAGAGACCCGACAAAAACGGTAACCCTTTTTGTGGCCTACTGGGCAATCTGCATCAAAGTAAAAATATCTTATATGATGCTACTGAGAAAGCTTGTCTTAAAGCAGTTAACTTACTAACAGCTTCACCTTCAATTAGAGCTACGTGGTTGACCTATTATTGGCTATAGCTATGGTTGTGCTTGCTCTATCTTTTAGTAAATATGATAAACTTACCAAACCAGTCGACGCATCGTTCCAGCGGATCGGCAACCCGTATCGTCGGCAACGGTTCGAACTCAACGACAGACTCTCTGCTTATCCTATTCCTCTCCTCATTTTCACTGACGATGTAAGCGGTCGCGTTGTTATTGGCGATGTTCTGCATCTCCCTGAGGGATATGGGACCGTTGTTGTTGTCCTCGACGATGTTGTTGTTGACGGGCTCCGAGAAGCCCGAATCGGGCGGGTGGGAGCGTCGCGCATCGTGCAAGTGAGTCGCGCTAGCTGTGAACAACTGCAGACAAGGATAGCTTTTACAAAACATTGCTTTGAAGATCAATAAACAGAAATTTAAGGTCTGTACAATAAAAGTTACGTAAAAAAAAATTATGGTAAATTGTTACCAAAAAGCGTTTTTAAAGACTGAGCTTTTAGTGAATTGAATATAGATGAAATGAGATAATGACACAACAAAACACTTTAAATCTCACATGATTTAAAGTCAATCAACCAGATAACCATAAACCCATTTTAGTTCACGATAACAATTAACTAATACACATGATTTACATATATCATACATTGTTAATTGCAATCAACATGTAAATAAGCAAAACAAAGAACGTATTATATTAACAAGCACTAACACAATAGAAACACGTATACAAACATGAACAGTTAACTCACGAGTTTGGTATCTTATTTGTTAGTGTGAGAAATTCTTATACGAGTACTAAAAAATTGATTAACTAACTAGTGGACAAACTTTTTGGCTTTATTACGGGGGCAGGACTTAAACTATGAAGTACCTGTACACTTTTAATCAAATCATAATATCACGCGATTTAAATCATTTTGTATAGACTAGTAGTGAAATTATAGGGCTTATAAATATCATCGTAACCAGAAAGTTTGTACGACGCTCAATTTTGGACAAAATAACTATGGCCCACAAAATATAGATTCCTATTATTTAACTACTGAAACTGCTTAAATCGATTTTGTTTGAAAGGGTAGCTTTCATGCAATTGAAATAAAATATGCACTATCTCAACTCTACAATAAGAACGATGTTTAATTTAAATTTACTAATTATACATAATACAATTGTTATTGCTTATTGACTAGGGGTAAGTGATGAATTATGTTTAAAATCAAAATCCATTATTTAGTCCATCCTGATCGGACTTAACTGGCTGAAATTTTGATCCCTAATTAAAACAAATATAGTACGTGATTATGTATAATTTAACTTATCTTACACCGTTTTTAAGTGTCTCAACAACGTATGTACAAAATTAAGACAAACCATTATAACAATAAAAAGGACAAACACATGAGTAAACACTATATTAATATGTATCGTCTATGTACCTGATTGTCCGTTCCTTCGTTCGGCTGGAGACAAGAGAAAAACAAACATTAATTAGGTACTCGTAACATGCAATAATGGTTCTAACTATTTGGTCTATATTAGAAGTATAGTAAAAGATCTACATATAAAATCAACTTCATAGTAGGTAACTCTTACATCGAACATAATCTATTGCTCAATATATTAGTCGCAGAAAGTATTGCAATCCGTGGGTATAAAAACAACAATTAATTTTACTTATTTACAAGTAAAGTGTTACTTTTCAAAAAGTAAAACTGTACTCCATATAATATCATTAGAAGGATTTGTGATCTGTAATAATCTGCTTTAAAAGCTCTATGAAGAAACATCTCCCGAAATAAAAATATATCTCTTACTTTTTAACGTAACATATTTGTTTGTGTAATATGACAGTTTGAGTATTAAACAACCATATGAAAACACAATAAAGATGATTAATAAGCTTGTAAATTATAAATATTTTAATTGATACGCTAATTATTACGTCCAATGGTCCATGATAATCTACATTGTTCTCGTCAAGCGACAAGATAGTTGTGACAAGATGTTGATAGTTAGAGTTTAATAGATGATAAAGAACATGAATCTTTTGTTATTATTCTCCTTGTATTGAAACCGCTGCCCTCATAACCCGCCGTGAAGCAAGTCTTGTAGCAAGTACTTGTGTTTCGGTTCTGCAGGATTCACTATATTTGAGGCGACGTGAGTAGTAACACCTCCACGTATGATCTCAGATAGGACTTCTCTCCTATTTGAGGTTGGCCATGGATATTCATGGGTTGCAGTGACTACTTAAAATCAGGTGGCCTGCATGCTGGTTTGCTAATAAATAAAAAGAACTGTTTTCATGGTATTAAACACCAATTTAAACTGATAACCAGTACTTGTATTCGTAATAGACGTGTAGTATTCGCTGCATCAGGATATATTTGAAGTAAGAACATAAAGACACCATAGTCCATAGCAATCATTCATACCATATGAATGATTGGCAATTCATTTACGACGCTTACTACGGTGACTCACTCCAGCTCAAATTGGATGTACAATCATCATTACGCGAAGCCTTCGTTCGACCTTGATCGCCATTCGACCAGCATGAAAAACTATCCAATTGCTTGTTAAAAGATATAAGTAATGAGGAAATTATTTATCTAATGTGTTTTAGACAGATATTGCACGTTGCAACTTTGTCGCTGTCGATACGAGTATCTTAGTCCTCAGGTGTATAACTCCATAGAAACCTAGATAGGATGTACATAAGTGCTGTTGGAGATTACATGTTAGTTTATGGTTCGCGTGCATTGATCACTTCATATTAGATTGTCAGCTTGATGGTTCATTAATAATTAGGAAACCATCGCGTAGGCAATATAATTATTATATCAGTCATCTGCTAATCGTTTCAAATAATTAAATAAAATGAAAATATCATAAGATAACGTTGCAATGGAAAGTATTCTTCTAAAAAAACTTAAAAGTCCGACTAGTCATTAATCAAAAGATCCAAAAAGATAAAAACCGCATCAATGAAAAGAGTATGCCACAATATGGCCAAATCAAAATAAGTCAGAGGAGTAAAGTGAATAAATCCACGTATACGTGAATTATAAAATGCGTGAAATATTAAAAGACGTTGAACACAATAATATCATCTCAGGAGCAAGCATTGTTGAAGATGATGTTTAGGTGCGCATGTCAATGATGTCACGGCGTCATGCAACCCGTGAGAACGGGGGCAGGCGGTAGCTACCACTGCCTCTAGTTAGGCACACTAGCTACCGGTTGGTTAACCTCGTCTATAGCAGTTTTTGTGCCGCGAATGATGTAACTAAAATGATCGATAAACGATTGGGTAGGTGTGTCTAACGCGGTCCAATTTGTAAGTAATGCCTATTCATGCTGATTTCGATAAGGCGCGGCCTGCATCGCTCTTGCGGCAAGGTCGGGAGTTCATGGTTCTACTTTTCACTGGTATAAAAGTTAAATTATATTACTTGTTAGTCTTGTTACTTCTAACTACTATTAATAATAAATATTCGTATTGTAAGGAAGATAACAAAAATCTTATTGACAATCTGACGAAGTCAGTTAGTAGGCAAAGAGAAGAAAAAAACAATGAAACGCATGCAAGAGGAAATTACAACACGGATAATCAGGGAAACCGCGGTTGCACAATCGGACAAAAACTAAACACAACATTTTCACGCATGCGCGACGCAGAACCGGGGACAATAGCCGAGGATCGCAAGAAAACGACGGCGTCGCGTTCCTAGCCAGCCCAGTGTCACTCAACAATGAGACTGTAAAGGTTTTACATGAGGTCGTCATTTGCAAACAATGATTCAATGAGAATTCTATGGAGACGCAGGATTTAGGGAAAGTAATCGGATTATCATGTACGAATGTCGCTGGATTTAATAGGAAAAGTCGACAGAACTTTCCTAAAAGTAATCATTATTTATTACATTCAATATGTTTTGTAAGAAATGTAAAGAATATTCCTATCAGTGATAGTAATAAAAGAAGGTAAAGTGTGGACACAACATTACTAACATACAAGTATTGAAGAAAGCGAAATTTAAAAATTAATTCAAGCATCATTAATTACTTTTTATCAGTTAGGTCCATAGCTGACGTTATAAATATAATTTGTCCGACATCTGAATCTCCTTTAAAGTTCATGACATCTTAAATTTCTCTAAAATCTATTTTTTCCTGAACAAATGCATTTCTCAGTCATACATGTAGGTACATTCGTGAACATCGACCAAAAATAGTATCAATATTAATGATATTGTCTTCGTGCCAAAATAATTCGAATAGCTCAGTGGGCATTGACATTCTTTCAAATTTTTGCAGCAACCATAAAAGTCTTGGTTATGTATTGTATGTACCACATTACATTACATCTAATTACTAAATCCAGTTCCAAATATTACTAGGGAACGACAACATAAAAATAATTACTGGGGCTTTAATTTCCACGAGTATAGCATAAAATAACAATCCGAAAATTCCAAACCTTGGTTAATGATATAAAAAGAACAATGCTTAAATCGCATTTGTTTCTCCCTCATTAACCTAATAACGTGAACACTTAGCAGATTGGCTGCACATTCCAACTTTCCCAAAGGCACCAAACTTTAGCCACGAGAAATTCCATAATTACAACCAACGACGCCGTTTTTAATTAACGGCCCTGATTTAATTTAATAGGAAGCGGATGTAACAGGATGAGGTTTTTCTATTTCCAAGTGCGTATTTTTGTAGAAATACTCGGAAATCTTTCCATTTACATGTTAATTTTCATAAATTATAAATATTATAAATACAAATAGAGACTAAGACAATGATGAAAATAATATATATACTACTTTTCCTGGGCAGCACCAGTAAAGGCAGCTGGATAGCCTCGAAAAAAAAACCAAACAGACTGAAAACTGTGGAAATGCGGACGAGGAGAATCCGGCCGAGCCCTAGTTGGGCACGCATACCAACGGTTCCGTACCATTCTGTAAAAATGTTTCATACTTTAATCTACAATTTTATTATTGTTTCAACAACAGAGCAACAAATTGCGTTCAAACAGGTTTCTTCTTCTACCCACCCATAATTATAAATTTTAATTAAATTTTAGGAGTACTACTACATATTCTGTGTAAATTTCAAGTGTCATCCTGTTACAGTTTTGAAGATACAGAATTCGACAGACAGATGAAGGCGCAGCGCAGTCTAAATAATAGGGTTCTGTACTACACCCTTCAGGTCACGGAACCCTATAAACCCCGCTCTCCTATTGGAACGTTTGGGAGCGTTGTATAATGAAGAGGCACCGACCGAAATGCTTTAAAGTGTACGAAAATAGCCGAGCCGATTTTTGATTTACTCGTCGGACAGGTGAAATTCCCACACTCGCAATGCTCCACAGTAAATCCACAGGAAACATGCTTTAACTGAGATTACGGTAAATTTTATTACTCTACACGTGGGATACGGTTGGTTTATGACGATATAAAAGATTGTAATGCAAAATTCATAGCAGCAGGATGAGCGCATTTGCCTATAGATTCTGAGGATTTCAATTAATTTAATTGTGATTGTCGAGTAATAAATAACATCATTCCTGTACCTACGTACCTAGAATTTAAAGAGTTTGAGAATTAAAAAACCCCCGACAAAATCAATATAAACGGTTCATTTGTTTAGCACCTTTACCCACACCCTAATAGCGTCGGGGGCGTAGGGGTTTAAAAAAAGTTTCTTAAACGGTGATAAGGTGTCATAAATTGTTAATGACACAAACAGGCGAATGAATCACTTCACAGGTACCGACTGCAAGAAAAACTCATAGCTTCCGGCATCTAAAAATACGTGGAGTTCCACGTAACAAAGGATTAAGTTAACAATAAGGTTACGTGGCTACATTCAAGGTCGATCGTAAGCTCGTAAAGTGAGACCAAATAACGGTCTGGTTAAGATGAAGTGGGTGGAAGCTGGGTGTAATAAAACCGAGTGTTATGTTGAAATGGAGACCAATATACATATAACTCCTCCACCGCACTCCTAGCTTTGATTTTGTATTACGTTCAAATTCATTCTTGTCAAATCATGTCTTTTAAGATACCAGCTTTAAATCATGTTTTTAAATTATACATACAGATTATACTAGCATTGTAGTATTTAACAATGCAAGTAAATGTATGTGACGACCTTGGCCAGTCTCATTGCTTATTATGTCAACAGTACCGTTAGCTCTACCCATTTGTGCTACATATACCCTACAACAATGCCCAATCCAGTAGGCAGCAGGGAGCAGTTACCGTGGTACTGTATTTATCAGACGATCCGTTTCAAGGGGAACACATGCACGTGTTCGAAGTACAATGTAATTAGCGTGCGCGTGAGCACAATGCATGAGTCACCGCACTGGGTGATGCGCCCGCGCATGCACGCTGTGTACTTTATGAGACGACCAGCATTCTAGCGGACGATATACGCCCGCCAACACGGGACGCTATTGGGTTACGCCGGGACTTGGCAACGAGCGCTGTGCCGGTGATTAAGTGATGATTAGGAATTTATTGGTTAACTTCAATGTAGCTAGCCCTTCTTTTTTAAGTTGTTCAAAGAACTATTAGAGAATCCCCAGTTGTTAGATCGGATATCTACTCCGACTCCGTACAAAAGTGGGTCATGTTAGCTTTTCAACTTATACATATCTAAGTTAGGTACATAAGACGCGTTGACTATAGAACTGATCGTGGAAGAATACTGAACATAGTCTTAAGTGTGAAGTATCTACGTAGATTCGATATGTAAATATGAAATATAAATACAGCAGTGCACGTGTGCAATAAACGAGTAGGTGCATCGGTATAATTATTAATAATTCGATACGTTGTTTAAATGCAATTATCTCGTATACCAAGATCTATAATGTATTTGTTCTTGCCTGTTTTTAGGGCGTAATAGGCCTGTTTTTAGGCCTAATAGTGTCCCGTTCTGTAAGTAAAGTTTAGTATTCACTCTCTTGTTTCTAAGGTGGCGCTTGTGTCTAATATATCTTCACTTAGCCCTTTTTCTTCCCAATATATTGCCGCAACCTTACAATAACTTTACCGAGCTCCGGCAATATTTTTATCAGACATATCTGGGAAAATACTACGTAAAGGTGAATCATGTTAAGGAAAATCAACATTATTTATTTGAATATACATTTTCTGTTTTTCAAGAGTAACAAATATTTTGATGGGGAAAAATGGTAAAACACGACGTTCAAAAAGCCGCAACCTAGCCAACGGCGGATAACACACTAGTGGACTAAAAATTCTTAGGACCTGAAAATTAGTAACCTCTGGTACGTGTTAGTTATTTTTGTGGTTTATTGTGAAGTTCCTAGGTATGCAGGTCAGCACGTTGAAGAAATCGAATTCGTATCAGTCCCGAAAAAAATATTGTAGCAGCTCTTGGCTAGTTAAATATTTAGCGCAATCTATTCACGGAGAGTTTATTCCACGCGCATTTCTCCCACGAATCTGCTGAGGCAACCAACCGGTTAGCTAGGATATTATGGCCAATTTGCCGGCCAAATGGCTTGTTTACACACGTCTACTAATTGCACAGCCAGTATCGGCTTGACGACGTGACTTGAATGTTGACAGAGCATCGAATCAAAATTTGCATGTCTACAATGAATGGAGGATGTACATAATGCATTGCGTAATTATTAATCGTTAGAATGACCGTTCGTTTAGAGCGGTTTCCTGAAATAGTTCGCGTGCTTGACAACGCAACAAAATTCTTAGGCAAGTTTGATGAAAGTATTGAGTTCATGTAATTAGGTACTTTGAGCAGGAAACGTTGCCTCACAAAAGAACTAGAGAACTAGATCACTAAACAAAAAAAAATACTAAAGAACATCAGGCGCGATTGAAGCCAAATGCAGGCCCATTTAAAGTAAAAATAAAATTAGATGCCTACACCACTATTAGAAATCATCTCCATTATTTTATTTTTAACTTTTCGTGACGCTAAAAATGTCATAAGGTCGACATTCGCTTTTTGTGGAATTCGCTTACGAAATCTATTTTCTTTACAAAAACTCCACAGCCTTTTCAAGATTCTCCCCCACGTCCCGACCTACCGCAATACCGAGAAATGAATGCCTTATCTCTAGCGCTGCTCATCCGCTGATTCACAGCTTGTCAAGGCACTTATTCAGTTTGCTTAAGCATTCAAAACAGATGTGTATCGCTGCTGTGCTTCTGCTACGAACTTTATTTGCTGAATCTTATCATTTTTAACCGTGCCTACAACGTAGAATTTATGTTTTATTTTTCTGTGGTTACGCTAAATATTATCATCGATGCGCCTCAGGAAGTGAATATAGATACAAAAATTTACGCTTCAAAATAAGTTTCGCTATATAACATCGATCGAATACATACAATTAAAACAAAGTTCAACGAGCCGGATTAAGACTTTTTTAATGATTGTCTGAGGTATGAAGTCGATCAAAATTTAGTTAAGAAGACGATGACTAAAAAACAATGACGAATACTTAAATAAATAAATACATGCTAATGTATAGGCAATACGTACTAACATCAAAGAAAACACGTGTAAAAAAACAAACCCATACATCACCTGTCACATCTCAAATAAATCTTAGCGAGAGCAAAGGGTCGACAGTTTGCGAAGGTAGAGCAACAATGACACCGGTACGTAAATATCGAGCGTGCCGCGCGTTACTTCAGCGGGGTTGAGCGCCGTCGACGACTTTCTGTAGGCGTGCCGGTACATTGCTGGGTCAACAGCTGTGCATTGTTTTCATGCATTAGTCAGAGTGGCAACGAGGGAGGCGCGAAACGACGGTCGGTGGGATGGGCTAGGTGGCGAGGTAGCGAGGTGGCTAGGTTCCCGCGCCCCGGGCATTGTGCCAACGCGAAGCGCCACTGCGCCCACTGCAACGTCTGTCAGAGCCATCATAAATCTATCCCTGAACGACTCCTATTTCCAATCCCGTAAGATTCACTTTCACGCCCGACAGAGGATAGATCCCGTTGGTCGTTGTATAGTGTAAATGTCTCGCGCGTAGTCTAGGGCTTTCGTTTGTAGCGTTTCAAAGTCCGTCGCGAAAGAATTCGAGCGGTGTCGTTGCAGAAAAAACGTTATTAGAAAAAGTTTATATCTGACACTAACATTTGTATACATCAGTTGTGTCGGAGACACACGATTTATCTTACAGATAATATAAAACATCTTACAGAACCTGTCATAAAAGAAGCGTGACTGTTAATAATAATAATATTTAAAATGTGATTCAGGCACCATGCACCTACCCTTAATTAACACAACATGAGCCAATAACAAATCATTTGCGTACTACAGTCTACGACGAAGACACGCAACACGATGTAACTCGGGGCTCAAGAGCCTCTAGCACGACGTAAATTACACACACAAACCTTCGCTAAAACGGCGTCTAATAATGATATCGGCGGTCGTAAGGAGATAAAAACTCGCAATTCACTGCAAATTGAATACTTCACGCATGTTCTACGGGCAAAACATCACGAGCAAGTGAAGCCGTAGCACGCGATTATGAAGCACATCCACATATACATAAAGGTTTTAATAGTATGATCTTTGTAAGATTTTGTCGTAATATTGTTTGTTGCAATTCGTACGCACGTAATATGTTTACGCAGCAGAACCACGCAGAACCGTCTCAAAGACCCGCAGGTGTGTCTGACTCACCCCTCCCACACGATAAGATTAAGATTATCGTTTGATTGCCTGTTTGTTTGTTTGCTAGACTAATTACTTGCTTGTACAGAGTTAGCTGTGTAATGTAATCAGACCACTAAGTATGTTACGAAAACTGAGGTAACTTTGTTTGTAAACATAGTTTGTTGGCATAGCCTAAGAGGAACATCTCATTATGAACGGAATATATACAGGTATTATAATAATCTTAGGGCTACCAGTGGGTGGTAGTGGATTTTCACACGTACAATTAAATAGATTAAAAATAGAGCGTGATTAAAAGCTAATATTCCGAACAATCAACGGTCTGTCAAACGGTGGTCATTATGTTATTAAGTACATAACACAAACGTAAGTAATAATTGTGATGTACAGTCGTTTTCTGAATAGCACCATTACAGCTGAAGAATGAATACAATCCAATTTCCGTAATTTTCACAAAAAAATGTTGAATACCAATTTCGCTAATCTTTTAAATTGACTGCTTTAAGTGGATTGACGTAGAGCAATGGAGATTATTCAAATTAACTAACTTTACGAGAAAGTATATTAGCAAGTAAATTAATGAATAGTTAGTTTTTCCAATCGTCTCTGGAATTTCTTGTGTCGTTCATAACGAATAATATGTTCTGTAACTTTGTTTACTTGGGTATCAGAATTCGATAAAAATCAGTCGGATGCTTTTGCAGTTAAAAAATATTTGAAAGTAAGAATAAATTAATTACTTCAGCCATAAACATGCTTGATTTATTTTAATAATATGTAACTAACCGTTATCTTGGGTAAAATAACAACGTTGTTGATAAGACATCACGAGACAAAGTTCTATATTTATTGGAACGTAATAAACCATTCCTTTTAATCGCAACTTCAATGTCTAATACATTATTAGTATTCTACCGGAACACGCTTAGCAATCAATATAATATAAGATTAATCATATTTAATGGGCTTCGTTTAATGCTCTTAATAACAGCAGCGTACAGATATCGATATTATGTACAACGGTCAGAACGGTCACAACAGATTGCACTGTTTTAGAGTAGAAAAAATATCATAATCGCGACGACAAAAAAGCTTGGAACGAATCCATCGCATTACCGTCCTTAAAAACTTGTTAAGTACTAAATGCTTTGTAAGACGTCACACTTATATTCACCCGTGCTATTAATATCGCCTATCAACTCAGTCGTCATAGACCTTACGTCTACTTTGTCCGTATCTTGAGTATGCATCTCGAGTCACTACACAAATTCGGTAATCCATTCAACGACTCCAAAACATTATTCAATAGAGAAACAACTTGAAACAGACCTACTCGTATTGTCATCCCCGATAGCAAACATGGCTTATATCGGGGTGATCTAGACAGCTCATCGATCAACCATACTGCCAAGTTCAGGGTAAAGCAAATTGGAAGGAGATCGATCAAGAGACGTCTTAAATATCATAAAGATTAAATGTTACAATTTAGATATGCCAACCGCAGAAACCGGACACTTTCGGAACAATTCAGACTATATTTAATACTTATTGACCTTATCATTCGATAGTAACCGAACGCAATCGTGCACACATAAAATCGTAATGCAACAGCTCATAACAACTACCGGTAATAAAAACTAGAAATACACATTCGATGACTAACGGAGACAAAATCGATACATGGATTTATACGGCAGACATCCGTTTTGACGTGGTGGACGCATCAGCGCGAAGAATAGAACGTGGAGATGCTGCCAAACATCGGTGAGACGATGAGTAAGTTGAGTAACCGTCGCGGGTTGTTCCATCTGCGGCTATGAGTCAGACTGCTCATTGTGTGTATGGATTAATTAGTCGGGGTGGACCCACCGCCACCTTGTAACTTGATCTGCATTGTCGCTTCAATGAGCGACGAACGGAGTTGGGACTGAGGACCGGTCGGCTTCTTACGAGTATGTCGGCCGTTAACGTACCGTCGTGTCGTACTCTTAATGTCCCTTACGTTTTTGAATAATAGCCAAGTAAGCCAAGTTGGTTGATCATGAACTTGATCTGATTAGCATTGATATTGTTTGGATTCATTTCCATATTATACTAATCATTAATCATTTTATGAAATTCATTAATGAAATACCATTGAAAATACGTAAAACTTTCATAGATGTATACTAAGAATATTGAGTTTTAGTATATATACTAAAAGCGTGTCAGGCATGTAACATGTAACACCATGTTAACTGCCTCGAGAAACTTTAACTTCGAATTCTTTATGTTCTCTATCACGGTTACCCTGTTATGTGTATTGCAAATATTTAGTCAAATCTACATACGACCGTCGACATAGACAAGATCTGAGGGCATTCCGAGCGTCGACCCCATCCGTCCGCAATTGATTAGATAGGTACATAAGTGCAACTTTTATTAACTCCGCACATACAGTACACTATTCTGAGAGTACCCGCTGACAGCGAGTATCGAGCTCCAGAATGGTCTGATGGGACATTACATTGTTTAATATTCTGAGCAATTTCGCGAGGTAAGCGTACGCTTCATGCTGCAACTTGTAAATTATGTAAAGTGACTGGAGCAAAGTAATCTCGTAGCTCTTAAATGCACATGCTATTTCCGGACCATTCGGAACACAGATAGACGTTTCCTGGAATTATAAGGAGGATGTATGAATACAACATAAAAAAGCTTTTAAAAGCGAAAAACAGATGCGCTAAATTCTAAAAAATAAATAGGTATTTTCGAATTTGGACAAAATTCCATGATGCTTTCACATTCGGGAAACAAACAAGTGTTGAGAATGAAACATACTTTATCCTAAGATGTTTTTGACTGTTTGATGTAAGTCTGAATGTTATTTTATGTATCTGGTAATAACACTCAATGCTTTCCGATTGTATTGTGAACGGGAGATGACGTTCAGTTGTTTACAATGAAACGGCCGATGCATCGCAACAATTGTCAATAAACTTTATTGCCTTGTTTTGCTACGTTTAATGTTGGGTTGTGCATATGGTTCTACTATTTCGCATATCACGAAGTATTTACCTATATCCAATTAAAAACGAGAATATTCAAAGCAGTTTTGAACAATCAACAATGACGCGCTATATTATGATGTTTAACAAATTAATGTTTTTCAATACAGCTACAAGCCTTATTTGAGCTGTAAGTAAGAATATAATGTGATGTTCATCTTTAAAATATCTATAGTTAGTGCTACTCTATTTCCTTCGGTGTCGGATTTTTCAACTTAGATCTTGAGAATATTAACAATTTTTCCAGTTTTACACACAGAATAAGAACCTCTAACCATTTTACATTATAATAGGCCCCTATGGAATAATAAATTGCGATGCGGGCATATGAGCAATATGAGCATGACATATAAAAACCACACGTCTACTCCATCGAAACATCATTATATCAAAGCAGTTATTTCTCTTCTCATTGTTGGATGTGTCTAAGTTATTCAATTTTTATCTTTATGGCGAAAAAAATACAGGTACACTTATGATCTGTTTATGGTGCAATCGTAAGGCATACCCACTTTTAATACCACCCTTTGGCATTCTCCTTTGACACACTAACCAAAGTCTGATTGAGCTCCAATTATGCAAACATGTAAGTCAGATGACAATTTATGTGTACATAAAAAATGTTTTATCCTGAATGACTGCCGATTAACGCACAGCCTCAACCGCTGATCGTAGACATTTGGAACTTGGAGGGTGTGTTCTTTGTATGACGCGGGCATCCAATAAATAAATAAATAAAAACATTTTTATTCATCATAAGGTATTTGTATACACTCGATGAGCGGAT
>DWQK01000629.1:0-19483 GCA_018231225.1 Noctuana stator
TCGAACCATACAAGTTCTACCACCCACAATTAACCTACCATTAACTAGAGGTGGCCTATGGATCGAAATTAGACCGATTTAAATAAACTCAGTAACCGACAAATTCTCGAATTCTGTTGCTCAAGAACCTTTAGCTACCCAGTTATATTTCGTAGGTGAAACCCCGTCGGAGAATGTGCAGCAACCAGAAATTAGTCTATCCTACAATCCCGAAGAAGTGATACCGCTGAAGTTCACCGCTAATTTGGCTCATGAAAATGAAGTTGGCATCGTTGGAGAGGAAGGGTGAGGGAAAATTTCGTTTACTTATTGCATTAAGAGGGGATAAAAAGATTTAAATCTATGATATAAAACATAATAATTATTGTAAACTTTCTGCCTGCCTTCAACCCTTTTTGTGTCCCACTGCTGGGCACGGGTCTCTCCCCACAACCTGGAAAGGCCTGGAGCGTACTCCACCACGCTGCTCCAATACAGATTGGTGGAGACCTATGTAATTTTGTATATTTGTTTTGAAACCCTATTATATTATAATTTGTATTAAAGATCATGCGTAAATATTACATTATGTATACATAAGTGAAAACGTAATATTAAGACTATTATCTCATGAATGAAACATCAGTATTATTCCAATAAGATGTAGACTCTTAACAGGCAGGTACCGTCCGCTGAATGTGGACAACAGGCATAATTTTAACTTTACTATTTCAATGCGGACAACGACTAGGGACGGGAAGCTTTTTAAATAATTTAATTTATTTCCCGTTGGCCCTATTTAATGGAGTCAACGGGAATTCACCATTCCAACTTCTGAAAATATTTCATATTACTGGCAAATCCTACATTTCCTCTGATCATTCATTGAATATTCAAGCGGCATCGATACAACCCCTACCTTCGGAACCGGCTTCCGTCCTCCCGGTACGAGTAGTGTTAGTGTAGTGTACAGTAGGCAGCGAAGGTAAATATATGCGCTCTGCATATTGAATGATTGTGGTACTAGATCTGTTTGGTTTTCTGTTTGCCTGGTATAGCTAATCGTGATCTGGGTTGAATTGTTAGTTAATCATGTTGCTCCGTAGGACAACTGTAATTGTTTTTCAACTGACTTCAAAAAGGAAAATTGGAAATCTATTGTTTGTTACTTAATAACTTTCGACTAGGTGAAGATATTGTGATGATTCTTTTTTATTTGAAAGATGGTGCTTTGGTTGGTCCTATTTCAATTTGGTGCAGTTCTGTTGCAGTTCCATACATAAAATGTTCATAGTGAAATGCCACAAAAATCCTCTAAAACAATTTTAGGACGTGAGAAAATGGCGCACTTGCAGTTATAAAACGGAGCGGCCGCCTCTCGACTTAGGAAACGGCTCTCGAGTTACGAAAAGCGTTTTAAAAACATTAAGCTACCTGGAAACTTTATTTGGAACTTCTTCCTCAAAAAATATATTTTAAGTGTGTTAAATCTTGGTTAGAGCAGGTAAGACATTTTCTTTGTAACATAAAGTAATGTAACTTAAGAAATAACTCAGGAGATTTGAAATGGATTTTGTTCAATATAGTACCTACAATAATTCTTTATTGCACACCACATATTATTCGAAAGTACAAAGAAAGGGAACAAAACAGAATTTAAATAGTTAGACCTTCGAAAATAAAGTGGTGTTTTTCTGATAACCTCTACCTAAAAGAACATTCAATGCTTTAGTATATTCGTACGTTTTGTCGCTTCTTTGACTTGCGTCTAAAACTACCAAAGAGTGACGGATAGGAGGATCGCCATGAAGAGTAACATAGCCACAACATATCATTGCCCATTTCTATCGCTACTTGCAAACCCCTGTAAAGAAAATATGATTTTCAGTTAGGATAATGGTACTTACACAGTTTGGGTCAAGCCCAATGAACAATTGTATGGAAAAACGAAAACTCACGCGTCAAGTGACAGGCCACACACATCAGTGCATAAAGTTGTCAAGGATCATACGATTTTACGTGTCCCGAAACTCTCAGTCAAAGAAACTTCCATTAGCCCCCAGGGTAGGGACGAGAGGTCCTGAGAGATTTGGGGTTCACGCGAAATAGAACAAGCGTGAAATGGGTCGTCTGTGTGTGATTCAGAAATGAGGAGGGAAAGGTTTGGTCTTCTTGGGATAATCTACGTTTTACGAGTACTTTTAAATACTTGCTTTCCTACTGCATGACGTACGATCCTTTATTTCGATTTGGCCAGATTAAAGAGCGCCTGCTATAAATTGATAGCAATTGCCATTGCAATTTACTATCCTTAGACCTGTTTTTATTGTTTACGATTGATCATCAGGAGAATTGAACGATAAATTTTATATAAATCTATCTACGAGTATATATTAGTAAGTCTAGAATAAATGGCCTTAGATGAGAAATGCCTTAGATGAAAAATTTTAGGACGAAATTGACGAATGGAGTTACTGTTGTAGCTACCTACTATTTCGCTTTGCGAGAAAACAAAAGTTCCTAAAACAAAATTCTTTTTGTGTATGATAGCTACATTAATGAGGAAAGTGATTGCAATTCTTAACACGGGTGAAATCGCGGCACATTTATAAATAGATAAATAAAGTCATATTTTTTTCAGGACATTTCGGAATAATGTTGCCAGTCCAGTAAATGCAAGTAGTTTTGAAATAGGAAAGATTTTGATACGTAATTTTTTGAATTTAAGCCGTCTTTAGCATATTCGGTGCACAAACTCCATAAAATTATATAAGAATCCAAAATTGGTTATGATCATGTGGTATCGAATAATGGAGCTATATTATGCAAGAGCTGTATAAAGATACAAAACAAAATACAGACGTATACAGTACTTTTTCGTTTATTGATGTTTGCTAAAACCAATAAACCTATCACTACTTCAAATCTCTGATATTTTTCATCTAACATATTTATGTAATAAGAAACGTCCTTTATTACATTTTTATCAACGATAATAATACTTAATATGGAATGTTTTCATCTACATATTTATTTTGGATTTAATAAAATAATCTTAAGACGTCGTAGAAATTGACTTCATAGAATATAATTTTTTGTTTTACAAAAATTATACAAAGGCACTATGTACCAGTGGATTATAGTGTAGATTTAACTACGCTTCAACGTGCATATAAACAGCTTTATTTCCATGAGTTTTATAGTAAACGTGTAGCCATTGTTAGCCAAGTTGAAGGCTATGTGATTTCCCGGTGGAACATAAACTGAAAGTAAATGAAAGGGAGTACAATTCGATACTAATGTAATTTGTTAAGCAATTTGCTTCAGTTGCGTAATGGTTAAACATGGATTCTTTCTTTATTCTTTTGGTTCTTTTAATTTAGTTTTCTCTGTAAGTCATTTGTATGTATGTTTAACAGTTTTTGGGAGTAGTGGGGAGAGATCCGGGGTAAGATGTCGGCCATAACATGGTTTGGCAAAACAAGATACTGCTGTCTGAAGCGCAAACAGCACTGTTCATAGTGTAAGGTCACTTGCTAATAGCAATCTTAATGCGCGCTTTCGTGCTACGAACAGCACATTAAGCCCATAGTTCTTATCGATAGATAATAGTCGCTATACCTGGACGCATGCCCTTTAGGCGATTGTATTAAGGTAAAGTGTGCTTCAGACCATCCCCAGTTGTAAGAACAGACGTGCTAAGCGATGAGGCATAAAAAAGCAGGCGAGGCATCGAAACGCCTATCTATACAACATACAAACATACAAACAAACTCTATATAATATATAAAACTGAAGAGTTTGTTTGTATGTTCGTTTGTTTGAACGCACTAATCTCTGGAACTGCATGTCGGATTTAAAAAATTCTTGTTGTGTATAATAGCTACACATTCATGAGGAAGGTTATAAGCTATCAAGCATTACGTCACAATTCTTAACGCGGGTAAAATCGCGGCGCACAGCTAGTATCAAATATATGCATTTACTGCTTTGTATACAAAACTTTAATATTATATTGAAATAAGGCTTTTCATAAAAAGTCAAGGCGATTGCATCTGTAAGCGCTCTTCTACAAGTGCCACTCGGGCAAACGGGGAAACGAAACTTCTTTGAAAAACTTTTTTGAATTTCGAATTCTAGTGGTCATTGCAAAAGAATTTTATGAGTTTTTTACGAATAATCTCGAATACTGTTACTGACATGTCCGTTTAAGACAGAATACTAGGATAATATGATGACCCACATATAAAATTGTGTGTAACATACTACTTAATTCCGTCGGCAACACTGGCTAAACGAAATTGTCGTTACGATATAACTTTTCATCCTATGAAGAGATATAATATATACATTATACATACATGGACGTAAGTATATTTATAGTGTAATCCTAATACTTCCTCTATTTGACTACACTGCAGTCGATGTCTAGCTTTTCGTCAGTATGACTCGTTCTATTGAAACCTTTTTCCCTCTAGTGTTTCGCCCAAAAAGGTTCAAAACCTATGTTTATTTTATACATGTATCGGTCTCGAATAAATGCCCTGGAGACCTTTCAGCGTTATTCATGTTTGGATAGTCCACACGCGGTATGAAAGTTGTCGACGATTGATTCTATTGGTATGTTTTTAGGCGCTTCGGTGGGTTTTAATGAATGCGTCATACTATGTTCTGTCTCTTATTGTTGAACTTTTGGCTTCAACTTTCCTATTGAAATGTTTTTTTAGAGATGAATTCCAAGCTGAAAAAATTTTAAATTTTTTGACTTTGGACTATTTCCGACTTCAACAAGAAGGAGGTTCGCCGGCTACGTAGAGGCAGTACTTTACTTTTATTTGTTTAGTGTTTTAGCTGTAGACAATCACATGGATGGCAAATTACTCGATTAAATACAAAAAATAAAAAGTGATTCGATAAGATTTCGCGACGAGACGATCGTCAATTAGATTTCTAATTATTAAAATGAGGCTGATAAGTATAACTTTGAAATTTTATGTAATTGAAATAATAATTAGTTTTAAGACGTTTTTAACCTACTTTACGTCTGGGCCGTAACTTAGCACTTATCATTCAACACCGTATATAGTATAGATTGTAGTCGCTGTAGAAATGTGGGTGAGGGTAGGTACTTATTACCTGTGCACCATAGTGTAAACAATTTCGGATGTACCTAATTATAACTCGCGTTACGAAAACACGATTGTTTTCGCACAAATTGTCGCACACTTACTAAATTAAATTTGCAAATTTAAGACTTATATGGTTTTCTCATTGATGCCGTTGAACTGGACCACATTAAAATGATCTCTAAATATAAACATTAAACATACATATTACGAGCTAATTAATAATGAACTCTATGTTTGTATTAGAGGTAAATCTTACCGTAACAGTCTCGTCTGACATTATTAGGCAGAAATTATACCAATATCAGTAAACACACATTACGAGACATATGAGGCCAATATCGGTATATTCATCGCGGTCATGAATAATTCATTTGCGTCTCAGCTACTAATATAATATGAGAATTACGCGTAACTTTACCCAAAAGTTTCATTTTCTTTGAAATTGGTAATCTGTAATGGAAAATAAATTGTTGCTTTTTTATGTGATAGAAGCGATGTGTGAGAAGCCTGCGACAAATTTGAGGGGACCATCTCAGTCCTCATAATTAGCAACGTATCCACCTACGAACTCAAAACTTCTTGGAACTTCCTGATAGGCTTTGGAAATATATTGGCTTTGGTATAAATAATTTCTACTAGGTACGCAACTAATTAGGTACTTCGATCACTATTATTGTTAGGACATCATTTGTATTGTCCTACTCTCGGAAAGTTGGCTAACTTTCTTACGCTTATAATTACATCTTTGTCTGACCCCGAGAGACGTTCGAAAACGTCGGCAAGACCATTAGTGGTGTCCAGAAACTTGTCGCGGAAGTTAGTCAATCGTGTCTCTTTGCTTCCGTTCAGTTTGTAAGTAGTCAGTTCTGTCTTCACGCCTCCAACGACGTGTCGCATGACAATAATGGAATTAGTGAAGTTTGGCAACTTTCCTTCTTTTCTTCTGCATTGACCTACTAAAACTTGTTATCATTGTCATTTGTTTATTAATGACCGCATTTATGAAAATAAAAAGTACCTATCTTTTGATTTTTACGTAGTTTAATGGCATTTCTAGTTAAGTGGCTTTAAATTTTTCGTGATTGGTCAGGATTTTAATCTAGATTTAAACGACTAGCACTGACACGATTATACTATATAGGTATAGTATATAGAAATATAGTATGCACTTGCAACGGTTTTGAATGCACTCTTAGAGTATTTATTTATATTCATTCGGATTAGTTAAGGAACTCTCTCTAAGGATTGCTCTTTGCTAAGTCGATGAAATTATGTACTTATTTAGAAAGTATTTGCTTTTTCTTAAGAATGTAAAAGCTTGATAACTTAAAGACAGAAAGGACATTTTGACGCGACTCCTAGTTCTAGAATGAATGCAGTATTCTGCCTTCAATGTTTACCTCTGACACAATGTGTTGCTAATTTGACTCGGCTGTATTCGCAACAGTCTGAGTGTATGCAAATTACATGAAAAATGCAATTCTTAACGAGGAGACACCGTCGGCTTTGCGCTTATCTACGCGTCGACACCCAGAGGATAATGAGGCAGGAATTTTTCTTTTTAAATCGCAAGACGTTTGTACCAAGGAATGCTTAAAGTGGAGTTAAAATTGTAAATTGCGCTGGCGTGCGACTTATGGATTTACGTTGACGCAGAATATGCAGAGCACGTCTCAATTTTGAATTTTTGACAAATGTAATGGAATACTGATTATGTGATCTGGAGGCTGAATGAGTCGCCTTACATGTAAATTGTTTGTCGACGCCCAAATTTAACGTTTTATTTAATCGTAGAAATTGGCAATTTTTTATTAGCATGAGGAATATTGAATATCAACGCAATGACCCGGATAGAGAATTGTAATATTATAGTTCTAATACTAAATATGCCTATACTTACTTAGCGACTAGACTACTGATGAGGAAGGTGTTCAAAACGGTCTGAAACTAGGTGGACATTTCCAAAAAAGTCGCTTTATTTTATGAAAAACCTTGGATAAATTTTTACTTGCGCGTTTGATAATAACTTTTATAGTGAAAACTTTTATTTTTATAGTATAACAGTAAAAAATAGATCAAACACTTAATAGATAGTACAATTCATTGAATTGTTACCATGTCAATAGCTAATTCACCGTTCGCTTTATAAAAGATCCTTTCTTGTCTATTGTTTCGGGAAGTTACGGCATTGTCTCAAATCACTAATTGTGCGAAATCCTTCTCCCTTCTTCTCCTCAAAGTACTTTATTGTTGTCAACCATTTTGTTGCGTTGAGGAGACATTAAACGCTTAGTGCCTTTAATGGGATTCAAAACAGAAGCGCGCACAGCTCCACTGATAAGCGATCTCACAGATTTAGCAACGGGGGTGGTCTTTAGCGGTCTTTGCGGGAACCGCTAGTGGCAAAATTCATGCACGCTTCTAGTTCGAATGCTCTTTGGGCCACTTGACAAAATCCGACCCTGGTTTGCGACTAACCTGTATTTTCTCTAGTCTGCTCTAGAGCAGCGTGGTGGAGTATGCTCCAGGCTTTCCTTGCACTTTAAGATAACGTTATAATACCTACCTATATACCTACTCTCAAGGAAAATTGGCTAAATGTTTTATGATTGTGATAAGCTGCAATTAACGCCTTATTTTATGTTAAAAAATTTATATAAATTTTGCGGGTTTAATATTTTATTACATGTCATGTTTTATCATTTGCATCTGACTACATAATAATATTTATTGTAGAATAGAACAAACTTTAATGCTCGGTAAAAATGTTTCTTTTAAACAGCGACTTAAAAGTAAGTACTTTGACTTCGGAAAAATTCTTTGAATTTTTCCCTCTGGCTCTGATATCTTTATCTGAGTGCTGAAAAAACTTAGTTTGCTTGAAGTAAGACGTCTTTGAGGATTACCTGGATTCCGATTTTCGTTTCAACCAGCAGTTTCGAAGCACAAACACCGCCCAGTCTGTGTTCCTTTCAACGATAGAATTGTATTTTCTATTCAATTGCATTGTTCAAATGTTAGGTACGGTGTTACGGATCTCTTGTTCTTATCATACCTACTGTAGTAAACTACGTAAAATAAAGTTATACATTATCTGGCTATATAATTATCTTTTATACTCACCTCTATCATTAAGAAATAATTAATTTTTTAAATTTAGTGATTCTCAAAAATAATATTTGACATGTTGGCCAAAATTGCTTTTAGAATAAAAGCAAAAATTTAAGACATTTTTGTTTACTACTGAGTATTATCCACCGTTTAAAGCTATAATAACATCTAGTTTTTTCTGTAATTATAAATATTCGACCACAAAATTTCTTTTGCAGCAAAATATTTGAAAATTTTACTCCGCTTAAAATGTCATTGAAAAAAGTGAAGTAAAGAGAAAAATTTTCATTAATTTGTGTATTATTGAAAATGAACTTCAAAGTAGGTCAATGGTTTTCTAGGTAAAGTCAGAATATTTTAAGTTTAATTAATTTGGCGAAATGAATTCGGCTTGATTTGTTGTTTATTATCATCAACATTATTTTTATTATGATGGCCAGCATACCAATCAGACTTTCTAAGTAACAAGTATCAAGTAAAATAAAAGAATACTTTTTTACATTAAAAAATTTAAATTAAGTGATAATAATAATAATGTATAATATGACTAAATATACGTTTACAATTTGGAATGAATTTACGACCTTTGTAAAAATATGCTTATTGACTTATTACTGAAACATTTAGAATCTTTAGTTTAAACTGACACTTATTTTAAAGAAAATACCTTTGAGACAGGAAAATCTAAAATGTCGAACAGTCACGTTTAATTTTCAGATAATATCAGCGGGAGCACCGCAATGAAATATTCATGAAGACAATGTAATTTGCTACCGATATTGGCCCCGTATGTCCCCACATAATACAATATAATGTTTTCGGATATATGAAAAACTTTATAATACGGAACTTTTAGGGGATCATGGGATGCAGAGATTGGTTAATTCCATTACTCGACATTATCGTAACCGTATCTTGAACGAGTGAAGGGCCTTTTTCACTATGATATTAAAAACAGGTAACGCGGCGCGCATAGTATGATTTTTCAATTCCACGCGCAATGACGCACATTTCACGCATAATTTCACGATTGGCGCGTCATACGTAGTGTATATTATATACTTTTGGTGGCGGGGTGCGTTTCAAACACACGTTTATGTCTTAAACGCGTTTTAAATCACAAGTAATTGGGAAGAAATCTCGTGTGTAATAGCGAATAGGGCCCTAGTTGTGGTTAAAGGATTAACAACTTTAACAGCGCTTTCGAGTAAACACTAAGTAAATTAAGTTTATTGTTTATACACAATTATCATTAAACACTCAATAATTTTGAACACTGTATTTTCTAAATTGTTTTCGCGTATAAAATTAAAAACGTATTACTGATATAATTTTTTTTAAATATTTTTTGCTGAATATTGGCGTTTTGTGTTTTATTTTCCGATTTATCGAGACGACCTTTAACAGGTATAATTTCGTTTATAACTTCTATAAAAGATAAACATTTATTACAATCATTTTCTAAAGGTTTATGTATTTTTAACATCTAACCTAAAAGTTACTACTGCCTTTTCAACTCGCACCCTTGTTTGTTTTGACACGCCATGAAACGTCAAAACCAAGGTATTTCATTTTGAACCATATCGTAATTGGACAAAGTCCAATTTACAATTCTTTTGAAACGCCCTTTGGTGCGACATGGCGGAAATTAACTCTTCAAACTACGCTGACCTTATTATCTGTATTCGAGTAAGACAAAAGAGCAGAGACCTCTTCTCTTAAAGATGAAAATGTAATTTGTCTGAAGAATGTTTGTACGGTTTGAAGAACGGTGTAGAGAATTCCACAACCGCACTGCAAGCGCAGTTAAGAACTTGTGAAGCGGGAAAGCAAAAACTCTTATAATCTATATTTGATTTTACTATCTTTTATTATTATTATTTTCTCTCTTGCTTTTATTATCTTCTGTTTTATTTTACTTATTTAAAGTATCATATCATCACCAGTATCATCAGTATCATATTAAACTTAACTTAATATCATATCTAAATTGACCTTACGATTGACCTTACCCTAGAAAGCTACAACGATCTTCAAAGTATAGACTAATTTGCTGGTAATTATAAAATATAGTTAATTCACTGTTTATTTATCTCGTAATTAACTTAAAATTCGACTGAAAACACGAATTTGTTCTGAAATTTTAAATAGGAAAGCCTCTTCCTGAAAATGTATTATTCAACAAATGGCGTTGTGTGTTGAGAGATATATGCTTCATTTTTTTCTTAATACACGTGCATTTATATCACTTTGCATGATTCATACTTTTTACAGGTACGGATTATAAAACGCACATCTATTTGTTGCATTAAAGTATGCCATTATGTCATATAAAAGGGTAAAGTAGAAATGTTCCCGCAAAGCGAATGTCGTCCGGAAAAATCTGTGAGGAAATAACATTAAATACTTTTCCGTTTCTGCTTTTTATACTCACAGTTTAAATCCCCGTGTTCACTTGACACAATAATCCAGGATATGTGGAATTAAATACTTGTTGCATACTAGAAATGAAATGGACTTCAGCTTAAAAGTAAGAACTGAAGACTCCAGAAATCCATTTCAGATTCTGCATTATTTGCCTTTTACGCAGATATTTTCATATTACATTTATAGTTTACCTGTTTTAATTATTCCTTTTGTTCCGTTTCTTACCTTTAAAAAAAATCATGTTTATTAAAAAATACCATAACGTAAGTACCTACATAATAGTAAGTATGCCAAATCAACATTATTACATATAGATTTGCCACTTAAAAATAAATGTGCTTTGATTCTTTTTCCGTCATCATGCATTAGGACTCCATTATGTTAAAGAGGCTTATTTTCTTTAACATCCTTTTTATACATCGACTGTACGATTGTGAAAAAGTATGGGTTCTATAAAGATGACGTAAAAGCTTATTCGGGGTTTATTATCCACTCGTCTTTCGAAAATGCCGAAAATTGTAATGCGGGAAATGTTTATAAATAATTCTTGTGGTAATTATGTATTGTGTAACGATACGTTAGCAAACTATGGAGGGCCGAGGGTTCGATTCCCGGAGGCACACAATTTAATAAGATAAATTTAGATTTCTGCTGTCGGTCTGTGTTTGTGTAATTGTCCTTGAGTGTATCCACGATGCAGAGAATTGTAAGGCATAAGTGTTCAATATTATTTATTTATTTTATTTACATAATATTACAAATTCCTTCTGTATTGGCATCTTTGAGATCTTACGCAGGTTAAAGTTTCAGTGCAGTTTAAAGGTCCACAGTAATAGAGGATACGTCATATGCGTTTTTAAACTGTACCTACCTATATTGTTTCTCACCTTATTGATGATTACGAAGTATACAAGTAAGTATAAAATTTTGGGCGAAAACAGAAATGATCTAGCTGTAATTTGTATCTACTTAATCTCCAATTCAAACTTCATTCAGAATGCCTTAGAACATTTCAGATTCCAAGCATCTGATCTTTTGATTGCTTTTAGAATCAGATCTTATTCGATTTCGCTTTAATATGAGTATTCGAGTTCAATTTGCACTTGAAATTTGATCAAATCAATCAGTCTGAGTTTCATTGCATTAGTTCTTTGAAAGTGAAGCCTATTTATATGAAAACATAACTTCTTCTTCTTCTTATAGCATTAATAAATCGACAGCTACGAGTATTTTCTGCAGTGATGTCTATAACAATTCGCTTCTAACAGAATAATAGAAATAAGCAATTACACACAAACATATCTAAATAAACTTTCTCTACTTCAATTTAGATTAAGTATGTATAAAGCACTTACCTAGTATTCTTACCACACCTTCCGAATTACTCGTTAAGTATTTAAATTAAATATCTGTAATGACTAAACGACTGTTATTAGTTTCTCAACTACAACACTTCGACAGATTGTCGTGTTTTTATCAGTAAACGTCATAATATATTTATGTACTAAAGGCTTACTTTAGGTTAATAATACAAAGTTTCCTACACTTTGTATTATTAACGCGGACATGGAAATTTATTTATAAACAAAAATGACAATATCATTAACGATCAGATTTAAAATGAAACGCTAATAATAATAAGGCTAAAAGAAACAATAAAATTAACAAAAAACATGAATAGAAGTAAGATACAGAGACCAATAGATAATTGATCAAATTTTTAATACAAATGTTTGAAAATAATTATAAGAAAACAGTGTAAAAAAAGTTTGATGAGACCCACAGAAAAAAACATTGAAAAAAAATTATCAAAATGAAAATGTACTGACAATTAATATAGCCAGGAGTCATTTCGGATACCATGTAGGTACATTAAAATTAACACGCCCACGCAATACAGCTATTGCGAGCAGCTTATACAAATGTTCGCTATTAACTGCAAATACTCAATTGCAATCATTTAATTAAACTGCAGTTTATGCAAAAGGTTTTCAACGGATTGTAATATGAACTTATTGACGGAAGCTCTGCGCTAGTCTATTCTTGCTCATTTTAATAGGTATGTACATCAACGTACTTCAACGTAGTAGGTAAATGAGTATAAAAAAAGTCTCTCATTTTCCTTCAGTTCAATAAGAGTGTCCTTTTAAAGTTAAGAAGGTTTGAAGTAAGTGAAAAAAAATTGGCATTATTTCTGCTTATTTCTCTTCATTATTGAAGTTTTTACCTTTATATTACCTTTGTTTTTATCTTTACGTCATGATTTGTGATGGACACCTTTAGTCCATTATTAAATTAAAATAAGGGTGACTGAAGATGATTATTTATAGTGCCAAAGACGAAAAAGATTACGTAGTTCTGAAATATGTTGTGTGCTAAGCATTAAGTTCATTGAATTAAGGTCATATTTGTTTGCACGATGTAGCTGATAGTCCAGTTCAAAACATTACAATGAAACAAACAAAAATTATATTAGGGTGGAGTTTTGTTGCTTGTGTAGTCAACGTTTTCGTTAATTAGCCGTGTTGTGCTAAATATTACTGACGTTTACATTAATTAGTTGAAGAGTTAATTTGAAGCTGCAGACTGACCGAATCAGTTAAATTAGTTGTAGGCAAAATTGGCCAATAATTGTTTTGTTAATTCGGTAATTAAACTCTGCGGTTGATGTCAGTGAATACTGTCATAAAGATGAATAAGTATTAATATTTATTTTATTTAAAGTCATACAAGTACCTCTGTACTTATATTGCTTAAAATCCAGTGTGTTTCTATTTTTGTATGTGTTTGTATGTATTTTGAATGGATATTACTAATTTTGGAAAAATAAATTTTACTTTTAGTACCATTTTCTTTTAGACATGTTTTTTCTTCAGACATTTTATGTATAAAAAAAAGTAGGTATGTAAGTACAGACAGGCGACACGGAATATTGCATTTTAAAACTAGGTAACGTATGTAGAGCGACATTGCGATGTGTATTTTCAAGTTCACTTCTAATCTTTTGATATAAGTACCGCACATACTTTCATGTCTTCTTTTACATAACTTCGTAAATATTTAACAAAATAAGCAAAATTTATCCTTTTATATTCCTTTTTAGTCCAAGCGTTGTTGTATACTGCATTTCGTACTGGAACATGGAACACTTCAACTTGTTCAACGAAGTTTGGACGAAGATTGTCTTATAATACTGTTTGTAACTTCGAAGACAACGTGTGTTGATTAGAATCGCTGTACCTATCTCTATAGTCAGATATATTCCTATCGCAACGCTAACTTTCTGCACCAGAACATGATATAATATGCATGAGATGCAAACCATAGCATATTACCTACAGTGATAAAACATTTTGTGGCGTAAACCATTTATTTATATAAGGAAGTGAGATTCATTAAAAGTGATTTTTACGAATTTAAAGATTTCTTGTAGGAACATGTCATTGTGTTTTATTGGTATCAATCGTGGAACGAAATACGCCATATTAGCGAATATAATTCATAAATAGATTCATAAATAGAAAACTATCTTAGACTTTTTTCCGCAAACACTTACACTAAATCTAGCCAATTTATTGCCATTTGCGGACCGAGAAAGGTATGCACGAAGGAAAACATCGTTCTTGCTTCTTTCGTGCGGGTTAGGCAAGAAGTTATTGCCTTCTTACTTTCCAGCTTTCCTGCAGGTATGGGGTGCTGAGATTAAATTGTGAATTTTTTAAAACGAATACAGATGTTGAATTTAATGTTTCTTTTTTTGATTTATTCACCAAGACTTCTGTAATTTTATGCCATTCTAATCCAAATGTTTAAAGCTAGACATAAATATCTTTACTGATATTCGAAATTTGAACACTGCGCTACCAGAAACACTGTTTTACAATTTCGTGCGAGTACCATTAATCAAAACTGGGTCAAAATTAAATTGAAAATTTCATTACATTAGTACTTCCATCTACACATGCAGAAGAAGCGAAGCTTTATTATAGAGTGTAAAAAAATCAGTCGGCATTTCGTTTATTTTAATTTGGATCAAAATTTTAATTCCGGCAATTCGCCTCTTGACTTTAAACACTGAGGGGTCGTTAAACGTGGAAGTGAAGCATTCCCAATTTAACGAGCGGGTTCTCGCGTTGCTCTTGTTCACAGCTTATGTACTAGAAACAGAGAACTTTAAGTCTAGATATAATATCTTTTCTAGTATTAGTAAGAAGCGCGCATAGCCCCGCTGCTAGTGTGGATCGCAAGCGATTGCACTGTTATACAACCACGGGCGCGGTCAGTACTCGGATGAGTGACCGCTTGCGGAAAATTTCATGCGCGGTTTCCTGCTACGGAGGGCAAGTGAAGCCATCGGTCCGGGTTGTTATCAATAAATAACAGTCAACAAAGGCCCTTTGGGCAGTTTGACAATATCCGACACGGGTTGACCACTAACCCGTATCTCTAGCAATCCGCATTGGAGCAGCGTGGTGGAGTATGCTCCAAGCCTTCCCCGAGACCCGTAGTGGGACATAAAAATGACAGGCAGGGTAAAAATTGCTCCATTCTCATTAAGAATGCACACTATATAAATAGTAGAACTCTCCTATTTGTGTGTTACCTGACTCACTGTAGTTTATCAAGTTGACGAACATTAGACGATTATCCTGATTATTCACACCTGCGGTCGCTTAGCTACAACAACACACGCCTAACTGTATCTTGTTTCATCAGCCATATATATTAGATACTCTAATTAATTCTAATCAAGTCAATCTGTCAATATCTTGATGAGGCTAAGGTTCTAAGCGTAATAGATGGGTAGGTGATTATGTATAATAGGCAGTAATTGACTGTTAGGTTGTAATTTTTTTTAATAAACGAAACTTATACTCAAACTCAAAATTTTTATTCTACATAAGGTATTTGTATGCGTTCAGTGAACGTTAAATAGTGCGGTATTTAACTTTCGGTATTTAGTTTTAGGCGTCTTTGGAGAAAAAAGTCAGAAGTAAAAAACTCCCAGCACTCCTTTAAAATCAAGTGCATAAATTACAGATTTTTAACTATGCAATATAGCTTTAGCCTGATACGTCAGCTAATCGTATCTAGTCTTTAGATTCATCTAAATGACTGTAGTACTAGCTACATCATGTTTCAAGTTATACTGTAATTTATTATTAGCGATCCACCAAAATAGACTAAATTTTGTTGCATACCCCGTCCACCGTTGACTTCAACTACTGGTGGGTGTACGGGTAATTCCTGTTTACCCGTGCACCCACGGCATCAAGGAATTTGCCACCTAAATACTTGCTCATCGAAATCGCGATAAATATAAAATTGTGTTTGACAAATCGCACGATCATACCCGTAACAAAATAGTACCTATATACTCCCATGACACTGTAAATAACTTTATTTTACGTCGAAGATATCTTTCATTCTTTACGATCTTGTACGCGGATGGGTGGGAAAGTTGAAACTTCCGTTGGAAAGCGACAATAAATTTTATTGCGGCCGATATTGTGATCGACTGGGTGAAAAAAAAAATAGCTACCCAGCACCAACAACCAATTCATAGAGTTAAAGTAAAAATGAATATATTATATAGAATTTTTTAAGTATACAGGTCATAAATTATTATGACCATAGGTAATAATACTATTATGAGCATATTAATGCTATTTGTATAATGCGTTTTAAACCTGGCCAGATCTTACAGCTGTACATTAAATTGAATGAATGACTTTAATTGAATGTTTACATAAAGTCATTCAATCACAACAATGCCTTTAAATACTTGGTAGCTAACTAAAAATTTTCGTAACTAGAAGGTGTAGGTTTTTGTCTAATGTCTGTGCATTAGACAAACACCCAATTAATTAACTCATAATTTAATTCATAATTTAAACATCTGCCCTGCTGGGATCATAACCCGACCACGGATAGACTGACACGATAATCACTACACTACACAGGTAGTCATATAAAAAAAATGACACATATAAATTAAATTTAAAAATACAAAAAACACGATCCAGTACCGAGATTTGAAGTGCAGAGAAAACTTTAATAGGACCTATTTTGGGAAATATTCCGCCTAATCCTAAGGGTGAAATTAACAAGAAAACTTGTTAGTACAAGACTGTACCCAAATCTTCAGCAGTATTTATGTACGAGACAATTTCAAAGGGTTGTAGGCTAATATGTTCATTTAGTATAGAATCAAGTTTTCTTCATTTAAGTTGCGCGTCATTAGTGTTGTTTAAAAAGGACAGTTAAATTAAATGATAATAATGTATTAAACAGTTCTATCACGTTTTTAAAATAAATGGCTTTTCTTGGAAATTATTACTAAAAAAATTGATCATTTACAATTTTAAATTTTAAATAGGTATCTAATATACACATTATCATTAAGATTAAGACACGATTACATACACTTTTCTCCACAAGCTATAAAAAGCAAAATTTCTATTCCTTCATAGTTGAAGAACCGAAGCATTAAGTTTTAAAACTTTCGGGCAGTTGAATGACCACCAACAGTAACGAGTACTTCTCCTAGTGTTCAATAAACAATGAATTTTAATTCAGTACAGGTGTGGTTCCAAGCGACAGATAGTGGGCACAGTTCAGAACGAATTCCATTTGAAGGTTTTAGAAATCTAAAGGAAACAGCTAATGGGCTTTTAAATTCCATCAATGCTTCCGAGGCAACAAGTCATCGCTTTTATCGCAGTCATCATAAAAAACGACAAACATTCTGATAATTTTATTTTATTTCTGTGTCCCAGTTGTCATGGGAGGCTTTCAACAGATTTTACAAGCAATCGTGATACGAAGATTTGCGACGGATCATGCCATCGTATTAAATCCGCTGGTCTCACTGCAGGCGTGTTTACGATAGGCGAATATGATATTTTGCAGTCTTTATCTTGACTTCCATTTTAAACTTAAACTTTAACCAGGCAGATTACTGAAAATAACCAAGTTTAACATTACTGTTAAACAAAGATTTACCTCTAGCCTCTAGTCTTCGAAAGACTAATTAAGCTTCAAGTGTAAAATCGATTCTCAAGTGTCTATAGAGTTTTTGAAAGCATCACCTTTCAATGAAATCTTCATAAAATCTTGTCTCGGTATCTTTTCCTTTGTTTTATGCTATACTCATTTACTATTTTTTCCCGATTGTGGGGAGAGACCCGTGCCCAGCAGTGGGACATAAAAAGGATTGAATGCAAGCACTCATTCTTTATTGTTTGGAAATTCTCTTCAAAACTTTGACATGTAGTATTTATCCTGAAGTGATTATTTCATTGAATAATTTTGGACCACTTTAATGCGGAAAGCGAAGGCTTCTAAAACATTGTTGCTTTATTGTAATTTTATAGGATTATCCTCTCTTTATTCGCTTGTGATGAGACTTGACCGATAAAAAGATTCTCTTTTTACGATATCGCTATGACAGAATAGGAATAAATTATGGGGCTTGTAGGTTTATCGTGTTTTTTGACAAAATGAAATGTTTTCATTTTTTATAATGAATTAAACGGATTTTTTCATTACAATAAACATTGCACCTTTATGAGCGCTGTGACATGAAACCACTATACGTTACAGAAATGATAAGCAAGTCTTCCACGACACATCGATTTAATAAAAGAATAGAAATAGAAGAATTAATACTTGCAAAGCATGTATTAATAGATAGTTTTAGTTACAATTTTTTAAGGGAAATAAATTAAAAAAAGATATAAAAAAAAAATTATTTTAATATTAATAAAGTCATCTTTGATGAAGGTGATTCTTTGCAATTTATTTCAAACTTCATACTTTATATTTCTCTTATTTCCAACCAATATGAAGCTTATATGAAATTAATATGAAATTCTTACAGCAGATTTCTTGTGGAGCGATATCATGAGTACCATATAAAATTGCGCATTGTTTTATCCTGTTTAAGATTACATTTTATAGAGGTTGGACCTGATATGAAACGCGATGGGGTAGTTTAAGGGCCACTCAAGTTTGGTTAGGCAGTTTAATCGACCCATTCTTTGTCCACTGTTGATCACGTATTATTAAACTACCTTGTAGACGTCTGCGCAGGATTATTATTTCGAGTTATTTATTTACTATGAAGTACAGAATTACATAATGAAGTACAGTATTACAGAAGTACAGATTTGCTACTAACAGTCACCCATTTGAGTAACGACTACACTCGTGTTTGCTTAACATTGAGATCGCGACCCACTCTACCACCGGGCCCACGCGCGCCTCACACAATAACATCATTAAACTGTAAGAATGAATATACTTACTTACCTACGCAAAATCTCTTCCGAAGAGATTTTCATAAAAAACTACTCAATTACATTGCGTATACCTTCGCCTTTAACTAGGTAAGAGCAGGCAGGGGTGAATTTGTTAAGCTAGAGACAGATACAGGGCAGATACTGTATAATATAACAAATGACGCAGTACGGCGTTAGATTTAAATCAGTGTTTCTATATATTATATTTTGGTTCTATCCCTAAACACCGAATAAAATTATTTAATTTTTGACTTCCTATCTCATAAACATCGTCGGTTAATTTGAATAACTAAAACAAAGACATGAAGTCCGGGGAAGTACCACCGCTGCACCCATATCTGCCGTAAAACAAATGAAGCAATTCTGTTGTGTTTCGGTGCAGTTTCCGGCCACACTTACATGAGGCGACCATCAGCCTCCGGGGCAGCAGCGCAACAACATGCGACCTCAGGCAACACGAGCTTGCTTGAGGTTGGATGTAGATGTCCGTGGGCGGCAGCGACCACTTAACACCAGGTGGCCTGCATGCTCGTC
>DWQK01000630.1:0-19470 GCA_018231225.1 Noctuana stator
TAGGTAAGGGTGCCGGCGAGCATTTTAGTAATTATGATTTGCTCGTACTCCGCATTGATAGACATTAAAGTTGGGATCAATACGACAAAAATTTTGTTGCTGCGTTTTTTAGTTACAAGGTTTTAAATCTGTAAAAAAAAATCGTACTAAATCATTTATTCGTGTCTCTCAGGTCCCTGCCTCTGAGGTCAATGGTTAATAACAATCTGATAACAAAGAAAATCTATGAGGCAGACATCCAGGGCTCTGCAACATTACAGGAGTTGGATGTAAAAATATTAAAAAAAACCTCTACTAAATCATTTGCTCGTAGCTATAATATAACTGGGTCCATTCGATTTATTAGAACCACCTGAATACAAAAAAGAATTTGGTAGACATCTTACTTACTAACTTTATCCATTGCGGCTCGTTAAACTCCGCGAATCTGAATCGAATGATCGCACATTTTGCGAACGCACATTTTGTTTTTTAAGTTATTATACAAGCGATTAGGTGCATAATGAAATCAATTCAAAAAACTCCAATTACTCCAAAACTCCTAATGACTGTTTTGAAACACGTGTACTAATTGAAGGCAGACGTGGTCCTAATATTCTTTATCGTATAATTATAACTATTAATAAAGTCTGCCATATGAGCAGATCATATTGAATTTTTGTTCGTCAGCACCTAGCTATAAAATTCTTTAATCCAAAAATAGTTATTTATGTTAAATGTTAAGGTATAATTTCACTTACCACTTCAGCGACCGCGTAGCTCAATGGTTAGAGCGCCAGATATAATAATCTGAAGATACAGGTTCAAATCCTGTCGCGGTCTAAAATCGTGTCTGAATCTGTTTTTTTATGTTAACTTTTTTTTAATATATTTGACTTTTAATGAACAAACAAAGCAAAATATATAATTTTTTTCGTATGAAATGCTAAGTTAACAAGTACCTATATGTATATAGTATGTAATTTTATTTTCAATAACACTGCTTAAAAAATCTATGAGTGGATCCCCTAGTGCTGTCAGAATCTGGTAAGTCGTTTGTTATAAGTAGGTGGAACATCTTCTTGATATCTTTAGTGAGAAATTGTTTCCAGGGTTAATTATCTGATGCGAGGACCTGTTCCTAGTGCTCGTAGAGACAATAGGACTTGCAAAAACAGATCTCTTTTTGAAGTGAAACTTCTATATCTATAAGTAAATGAATGCTGACAGTATAGGGGCAACAGATAAATATACATATTAATAGCAACCGTTTACAGTGTATTTGGGTCTTAATCATAGGTGTGAGTATATCAAATTCAAAATCAAAAAAACCCACGTTCCTTACAATAATTTTAGTTGTAGGCCTCCTCATGGGGCAATAACCTGTGTATCGAATATTTGATACACAGGTGAATGAAGTTTGAGAGGTTAGTTATTGCAAAAGTTCGGTACATTAAAATTATAATAATTGTTATGGTACAAACAAAAACGTTTTCACATCTAAATTGAATACTTGTACTTAATTGGATTGGCTATAAAATATCTACGAATATGTATTAGCTATAAGTTTTCCATAAATTGTAAAATAAAATACGCTACAAGTGATTTTTAACGTCTCCTTACACAATCATAAAAAGTGACCAAATGTTAGTCACGGTTGACGTCCGTAAATATTTCAACATTAAACGTGGCAGTCGGCTAGACATTTTTGATTACCATTTACTCTATAAATTTACCGATTGCTATCAAACTGTACTAACTGCTTATCAGAGATATCATGGTATATTATTAATTTGAAGAAGTAACATCGGTATTCTTCACATCTTTATTACAGTCTACCGGCTGGAGCCACTATAGTTCAAACTTCATAATGCTCCATTCCATTGTTCCCTACCTGTGATGGGAGCATACGCTGACAAACTTTCAGCTTTGTTTAAAATATGGATGGTCTGGGGTCCATTGGCTCTTACTCAAATTAACCTTCAGTGTTTACTAGTCACCTCGTAATAACATAAGGTTGTACTAAAATTCCGCTAAAATTTTACTTAGTGCAATAAATATCAGAATGAAAATGCCTTCAGCAACCCTAGTCCTAATGAATACGTTGTCTGAAAATAAATTTTTAAGATAACATTTGGCTACTATAGTTGCAAATAGTCGGTAATTAGCTATTCACGATTGTTAGGGGGTTCTCGAATACTTGTAGCTGCCTATAACTATTCGTTTATCGACTATATAAATCTGAGATAATACGTACGACCGTGTGGGAAATATACGCAGTCCTTGACCTAGTCCGGACAGGTGAAACTGGACTCCCACGAAACACAATCGTTGTTAGGGTCGCTATATACCTACCTACACATTCGGACTTTGTTTCATTTCGTTTTAATCCTCGAGTATTCATAAAACATGACATATAATCAAAATCAAAGCATATTAAGACAGTGATTGAGGTATTTTTTACGCTATAACAATAGCTACTTGTGAGCCGATCAGAACACATTATGACCTCTTATTGGCAGGAAATGCAGTTTCGACACTAGATTTATCGTTGACGTAAAGTGTACAGTGTCGTAATGTTCATTTATATTGTTACCTTTCCAGTAACAATATAAATGAAAGAGAAACAATTCGACAATAAGAGAGACAATGTTTGTAATCCACTTTTTCGACAAAGTGGACAATTACGGTACAAGAATCGAGTCCCCGACCCCTCGTACGAACAACAGGTCGTAAATCTCGTATTTGTACGAGGACTTTTGTACCTACATTTGGCTGGCAACCAAAGCAACTCACAATACCTTGCGCATGCCTCGCGATATGCAAAAAACTTTGACAAAAAAATTTACCTACATGATACTATACTGTTAGTAGGATTTTATATCATATTGTATGTCAGCATGTACTTTTCCGAGTGCGCGGTTTAACTTCCGTTTACTTATCGTCCTCGATCGCGCAACCTTGCGACACTTAGTTCGAGGGGCTTTTCGTCTCAAACTACTTAATTTGAATTTTCCGACGCCAGCCGGTTAACAGCTGGTAAATGATAAAATGTCAACTTTGCTGCAGTCATGTGCCCTTGTGTTAGCAGCATTTAGTTGATTTGTTCTACGACAGATCTACGTGACGATCTGTTTATGTTTTAATGAAGCGTCAAGGTCCTATCTACATACATTATATAGCCAATATTGAGAGATGTTACAAAAGTAAGTAATAAAAGCGATTATGTACATAACGGGTGTAATTCGTCGTAACTATAATCTTAACACATACACACAAACTTTCATTAAAATTAAAGTTTGCAGTCTGCAGTTTAGGTGGAGTTCAGTGGCAAATAATATATGTTATGTACGTATCGAACAACGGTTTATAAAAATATTATTGAAATTTATTGATGCCTACTAAAAATATTGTAATACTTTTTTAAACGACAGGATCATTTAATTACTATTTGATGGAAATACCCTTTCCACTAATTCGTATTAAATTATCCATGTCAACACTTTAATCGCATAAGATTCACATAAAACAAGCGATAAACTTAAAATAAACATTACTTAAAAAAAACAAAAAATTGGGTATGTCTTAATAATCTAAATATTAATAATGCTAATTGTAGGTGCTAATTCTATAGCACCTACATTATGAGTAGATACCGTCCCTTAAATAGGTATTTAATTTGTCCAATAAATTGTTCTATTGTTATTCTATCTTACAAAATACAAATTTAAGTGGCGTTATAACCGCTATTGGTAATATTTTAATACGAGTAACAGTATTTATTTCATGCCTGTAATCAGATATTTCATGGCCATTCTTCGTGACAATGACATACTCGTAAAACTAACAACGCGTGAAGTGCTTGCACACTTCGTGGCAAAGATTACAGGTTTACGAATATAATAGAAATAGCGTAACTCAATTAACATAACATTTTAATTATAAATTGTCATTCTTTACCACCTCAATTGATTTGTTTTCTATATTCAATTAAAGTTTGTTTAGTTTCAAAATGAGGACGTGGGATGAGAAAAAATATATTAGCGCCGCTCGTTTAATGATCGATGAAATCTATTTTTTATAATATGTCGGGTGTGTACCGACTCTACAGCGCTACTGTTTAACATTTCCGTCACGTTTATTTCACGAGCAACGATCGCCTAAAATGCTCGATGATGCTTATCTAAACTTCGTGCACTTTTACAGTATAAAGAGATGGCATAGACACTCGTTCATCGACCTTAGATGGAATCAAGTCACGAAAATTACATATTACAAGTAAAACGTGTATTACATTATATTACATGTCATGTACACTAGTAGGTAAACCAAACACGTTGTTGTCTCTTTAAGTAAAAATTTAATTCAGTAAAAAAAATCGTTTGAGCTGCTGGTCTGCAGGAAGGTAAAAGTTTATTAAAGTTGTACTGGCAGGAAGGAAGACAAAAGTCACGAGTTCATTTTATTAAGGTTATAGGTATTATTATATTAATCAATGTAACAATACGCATCGATGACGGTACTAGCCTCGTATTGGTTCCTTATACAATGGTCTAATATAGGTTGGTTGAGTTGATACGCTCACCTAGCCTTGTGTTCAGTGCGACCTTACATCTAGTGAAATTGAACCGGTACCTACCGCATGTATACCGGTCCGACTGCACTCTTGTGCAGAATTATTGAGGCTAAGTAATTCATTTCGATGTCTATTTACCTAGGTTCTAGATACTTTGCAATTTAAACTAAATATTTGAACTTAGCATACCTACCCCGTGCGCCTACCTACTATTTCGGCATAAAATTGCGCCTTTGAATAGGTAAGGTTGAGTAAAATCGACGGCACCATCGCCGTAAGCCCTTCGCTAATTTCCGCGTGCGAAGTGCGAGTACGTACGAGAATTACTAGAAATTGCAAGGAAGTTGACGTCTTCCGACTCGGGTAGTTGGATTTGTATTGGATAGTTGTATGTCGAGTACGTGAATGCTACATGAATCATTGCATTCATCATCAGGCAAGGATATAAAAAAGTCCTTTGTTAAGTGAATGTAAATTTATTTACCTACTCTTTTGTACTTCTAATATGGCAAGTTGAAATATGAGATGTGGACGCTTTCATCACGAAATCTGTCATATAACCGGCGTGTACGGTAGGTCCATTCCCGAATTGTACTCGTACTTATCATGTCGATTTGCGTGAGAGTGAATCCACGTAGCGAAAGTGATCGTCAAGTTGCGTTGCCCCATTGATTTGCACTTGTGCGGAATTGGCATGCGTAACACACGCCCACGTTCTGATTTTCGCTTTAAATTTCTCACGACCACATCGAACATATTACCATTATTGCAATGATAGGAGATATTTTTTGTTAACTCCTAGCATATTTTCACACAAGTGTTTGCTCAGCGGAGCAACTAAACTAGATCAGTTTATTCCGATAGCTCTATGCAAATGCAATAATGGTTACGAAAGAAATTAGTTCTAGTTTTTGTGGTTACTGGAGCTGGTCCGCGAACCTTGTAGCAATGATCTTTTGTAACGATGAGTATTCTAAGACAGGAATGCTGTGTCGAAATCCATAGATGACTCATAGTTCCTTGTACCGGGTCGAAGGCTCGCGTGGGGCTTGTAGGCGCAGCTGCCAGATGTCGTCTTGCTGACTCATGGAGCACCGACTCCGTATGCAGCAATGAAATTATATTTCGTAACGCATTGTCTACGTGGCTATTTCTTAAGAATTGTTTCTCTTGTTTTAGATGTCTCGTGCTCTGCGCCATCTGCCCGGCCTTAGCGGATGAAGATATTATCACAGAGCCCCGCCCGGGAGAGGAATACGTACTAGTAAGCTCTGGGCAACAAACACCGTTAAGAAACTTTGAAACTTCACATAAAATTCCAGAAAAACATCCTCACCATCGTATTATTAAACCAGATGACAATACTGATAAAGTTATTAAAAAAGTACTCAGTGGTAAAAATAAATATCCTACCGAGGGAATTGTATCCATAGAAGAGGATAAGAAATCATTGTTTAAAAAAGGCCAAAAAAGTAAAGTTTCAGAATCTATCGAAATAGATGTTCCCGTTTCTAAGTTGGAAGATATAAAAATTAAAGAAAATTTGAAGGATGTTGAAACAAATCCCAAAATGGCAGTTGCACTTGAGGCGATGTCGGAATCTGGAAAACTTAGTGGCGAATCTGGCACTACCACCCAGAAACCTGTCCTAACTACGTCAGCTTCTACATCAACATCAAAGGTCTACGACTACATACCTATTAATTTTGATACTATCGATGATATAAACAGTGGTTTGTTATCATCAAATGTCAAACTAGAAACAGCTGGGTCTGAACAGAAACAACATTCCCGAATTCAAATTAAGAAAGGACCTAGTGGTCAAGACTACGAATATGAATATATATATTATTACTACGATGAAGATGAAGATAAAAAAGAAAATAAAGACACTAAATCATCTACTGAAGCCGCTGTACTTAATTCACACGATGGTCCACCAAAAGTTGAAAGTGAAAATCAAATAGCCAAAGATGTCAAAGCCAGAAGCAAATATAGTACAATTGATAGATCCACCGCTAGCTCGGCAACTACTCCTGAAGTCCAAAATGAAGTTATTACCCCACAAAGTCGTGGCCGCACTCGAGGTCGTAATGTTGTACCGGCCCCAGTTGAAGAAGAGTCCGAAGAAGACAGGTATCATTTTACGTACAGTTATAAACTTAGCTTAGGTAGGTACTTTAAAAATTTTCATAATTATAGTTTTTAAGCTTTATTATATAAATTAGGTACGTAAATTCTTGTAATGTACACATATTTTCAATTAGTATGTTTTTATCAGGTTACCCTCCAGTACGCGTTTCCCACCGCGTGGTCGTAATTTGGCAGCCACCAGCACTACCACCTATGTACCCGAAGTTACATCAGAAACAATTAAACAACGCGGCCGTCCACAAGTCGATAACGTCGCCGATGAGTCCATTGGACAAACTAGAAGTAGGACTCGCGCTCATATTAGGTGAACATTAACTCTATACTTTTTAATTAACACGTTGGTAACGAAATAAATATTGCTCATAATATTGCAATAATTGTTTTAAATATCTTTATTTTGTTTTGCAGGCGCCCAAGTTCTGAACTCGTAGATCTAGACAGTTTTAAAACTCATTCAGGAGATATACCAGCACCTTACAAAGAACAGCCAACGCGGTATTCATCAGAAAGCAAAACAACTACTGACTCATCTGAGACCTTACCGACGGCTAGAGACGTATCGCACTCTAAGGAATCATCTAGGGAAGGGCATAGCTTGGCTGGAGGTATTAGATTCCAGGAGATATTAGATGACTCGAAACTTCCACCTGATTACAAACAGACAACGACATATGAACAAGACACTACCGAATTTACCACGATGACTGCGATGGAGAAGGTCGCACTTGACTTATACGCCTACGTGACTGGCGAGAACTTGAACAACGAAATAAGCTCACCCGGAGACTTGCTCGGATTTGACGGATCCACAACAGTCGAAGATGACGCGTGGACCACAGAACCAATGAGTACCACAGAGGAAGAAACCACGCCTACTACGACAACTACTACAACAACTACAACTACGACCACAACTACTACTACGCCTGCACCTACTACAACGACGACAGTTGCGCCTACTCGTCCTTCAAGATTTAAGGGGCGACCTGGCGCGCGCTCTCGTGCCTCTGTCGCTACGAGCGCCGCCAGCCCCGCCACCGAAGCTCCTCAAGAAACCTCTACTCGAGTTCGAGGTAAATCTCGTTTAAAATCTTAGCACATACTGTGAACGAATGTTCCTAAAGAAAATTGCTATGTTCAAGTAGAACCTTTAAACGAATGAGGCGAAAGTTGTAGCATCCGATAATTACCGTTCAACAACGGCATAAACCGGATAGTTCACTAGTTACGCTTTCATCTCTTCTCTAAAACTTATCCCTTTTTCTCCACATATGTACCTATGTCTTAAACACGTGTTATGTCCCTATTAAAATGCAAACAGCTCGTGCGAATGTTTTCTTTATAACGCAGCCTTGCGATATTTATGCGATAGTATATTAAAATGCGAAGCGAGTCTGTCTATGTCTGTGTCTTTTGAACCAACGTCAGAAGAAACCTAAATATTGTCCTTTATAACCGGTATACGTACTCCTTTTGTTACTTTTTGTTATTTGGCTTCAAGAAAAAAAAGGATCTTTCATAAATCACGTGAATGGTTTTGTTAACGAATACAGTAAATGTGTGTTTGTTGACAGGTCGATTCGGTAAACCCAATGGAGTGCGCAAAACGACCGCTGCAGCCGTCGAGGCTTCCACCGCGGCCTCAGCCGCAGCAGAGAAGCCGGCCACCCAGGCAAAGGTTCGCATCTAATTATTTTTAATTTCTTTACTTACACGGGTAATGCGATTATGTAAAGCGATATGCTCTAGCGACTGTCTGCTATGCGAATAATATTAGTATTTATAAGCCACTGTTTAGATACGACGCCCGTAATTTACTGAAGGTACTGAGCATGATATGTAATGCGCAACATTTACCTGCTTAATACACTGTTACGAGTGTTATGTTTTAATTTAATATTCATTTTCTACTTGACGACCATTATTATTACGTTAACATTCTTTTGAATTTGAATTGCTTTGTTAATGCAAAAAACGTTAACTTAGTATTATCTGTTATGAACCATTTCACCTACATGTGTGAAGATTGGTCAGATAGGCTGTAACATGTCTTAATTTCGCATACCTGCTCATTGAAATATAAATGAAAAAAAAAAACACTCGTAGTTTTAATATTTACTTAAACTACCTGTCTAAACAAATTTCAGTATGGGAAGTAAAGATAATTAAGATCAAAATGAAAAGAATTATTACAAGGTTAAAGGTTTTTTCAAAGTCACGAGTTATTTGTTACAGTAGCTTGAACTAGGTGAATGTCCTCTTCAGTATTGCGTCTGCAAAGTTTAAGTTCTTATAAAAAGTGCAAATTCATAAAAATGTTATTAGTTGTTAACTAATTAATTTGTTTCATTTGTCTCAGCCGTTCGGTCGTCGCGGGCTGTTTTCGGGACGCACGCGACCAAGCTCCACCACGTCTGCGCCTGCGCAGGACGTCAACAGCGTAGCCAGTGAAACTCCTGCACCTAGGTATTATTGCTATTTGATTTCTTTTGAGGATTGTACCAAAACTATTGTTTAAAGCTTTTGCTTTGTGTTCCTTCATCTTCTGTTCAACTTCGTAATTTTTTTATTCGAGAATCAATATTGCAATGTTTTTTTTTAACAGTAACAGGTATGGTTTTTTGTTATATATAGTTGAAGCCTTAACTATTATGCACAATAAATTGTAGTTTGGTGCTACGTGAGAAATAATAAGCAATATCCGCGTTGCAATGTGTTTCTCGTGGAAATGAATGGAATGGTCGGGATCTTGACAAAAGATAAGAACAAACAGGATTCGCTTTAACTTTCAACCGCTATTCTTTAACAGCTATTCTTGATCCGACCTTCGACGGCGACTACAGCCTGCATTCTCAACAAGTACCCAGTCGTTATGTATAAAGTCACCTTTTTTATCATAGGCTTTCCATATCCTTTAAGAACATCAACCAAAGAAATGACCAATATGAAATCCCACCAATATGGTCTTCATAAAATAAAAGTATTCACAGAAAAATACTTTTTGTTCATCTGTTAACTCACATCCCCTTAGTACGATTATTTCAGTCTCCAATTTGATATTCAACTATCGTTTGATGACAATTTAAGGGTATCTAAAAACCACTTCAACCACAGTTTTCATCAACCATTTTTTTACAGAAAGTCATTTATAAAATTCCATAAAAGTTTACGTCTTAAGCAGAAGTCAACTTTAACTTCACTTAACCTTGACCTTCACTACTAAATTTGTATAACGGTGATTGTAGATATCCATGGACTGCAGTATCAGTTTACTATTCGGTGACTGTTACAGTTTAATCGCATTTGTTATTAAACTACGAGTAACTTTAAATCGTTATTTATCCACAGGCCAAGACTACGGCCAGGCTTGAGAAGAGTGTCGTCCACCGCGGCCCCGCCGTCCTCTGCTGAGGACTCTGATGCTACCTCTCCTAGTGCCGCCTCCGGAGAAGTTGTTGAAACAACCCCCACGCCATCTAGGACTATTGGGTATTTAACTCTCATATCAATAAGGGAAAACAAATTTATGGTTAGCTAGTATCATCATCATAGATTATTGTCGTTATTAATTTTAAACAAATGTTTGCTTATTCTTCATTTGCATATTATTAAAAGTGGTAATCATTCACGCTACAGCCGCAAACCAGGCTTGAGGCCGGCGTCCTTACGGCCCGGACCTAGGCTGAACTTGAGGCCTAGTCCCCGTTTGAGGCCCGGCTCGACCAGTGCTGCGCCAGCTGAAGTCTCCGAGGCTCCTGCCGAGACTTCTGCGCCTGAAGCACCCGCTACTGAAGCTATTTCCGAAGGAGAAGTAAGGATACGTACCCACATTATATTATATTATTACTAAGTACAAGAAGGAAACGTGTTTGTAGATTACGTTCAACTTAGTTGATTAATATGTTGAGAAGTGAAAAATGGTTGTCAGTGAATATCAATAACATTATTTGCATCAGGGTTCGCCACCGACACCGGCTCCTGAGCAGCCCCGCGGTGGACTAAAGGTTCGCAACCGGCTGCAAGTGTCTCCGTCGCCGAAGCCTCGTGTAGCCGTTACTGCCGCGGCTCGCCGCCCAAACCCTCTGCTCAGGAGAAAGCAACCGTCCACTGAGGTATCTACTTAATAGCTTTGGCTTTTCACCACTTAGCACTTTCTCATTATGTTCGGTTATTATATAAAATATGCATGAAAAGATGGCTTCAATTATAGATAAAAAGCTCTTCGGGCAGTTTCAATGTCAAAATTCTACACGGGTTGGCCACTTACCCCTATTTCCACCAATCTGCATTGTAGCAACGCAGTGAAATATGCTCCAGGCCTTCCCTGGTTGTGCAAAAGGGTTGCAAGCAGGCAAGCATACGTAACTTGGAGGAGGTAGTTTTACACTTCCTCGATTCCTACGGTGATGCGATGTTTAATTGTAACTATCTTCTTAATCTTCACGTTCCTACGAGTTCCTTTACAAAAATTGTCATAACAGGCTACAACGGAAGCCGCAAAGAAGACATCCGCAGAGACAACCGAGGAAAGCACCAGCGCCGAGAAGAGCGAGACGGAGACGGAAGCGGCGGTGGCGGAGACGACGGCCGCGCCGCCGCTGCGCGGGCTCGACGCACTGCTGGCGCGCAGACGCACCGCCCGCCCCGCGCGCCCCGTCCGCGGCGCCCGATATCACTAATAAATAAATGATATTACTCAAGCGAAGTATAGACGTTCAAATAATGTAGCCTGTCGGCAACATAAATACTGATGAATCGTATTCTGGTGACGGAGTTTTAATTAATAAATACTGCAGTCATTCGTACACGAGCATTAAATACCACTATATTTGGTATTTACAGTATTTACTGAACGTCTTGCTTTTGCCTTAGGGCTCTATCACGCGGACTGCATGTGCAGTTGATATGTTCAACTTCGTATGGGCGACGTTTGGACTGCATTGCATGCAGCGCGAACTTTAACTCCACACTTTCGGCTGCAGTTGTGTCGTCGACGTATGGTATCATCGGCGACTTATCGAATGCGTGCAGTTCGTTTGGTAATATTTACTGCAAGCATGCAGTGTGCTGATTGAGCCCTTATTCGCGTCACACGAAGTAGATACTATAATAACATCTAGGGTTTGCATGATGACTATAACCATGCAACCATAACGTACGAAGTACGGAGACTTCGCCAGACGAATGTCAAATTTATTTTTGGTTGTACTGGTAAAATTATATCAGGCAAACCCTCCTTTTTATGGCCACCAAAATGCTTTACCACAAATTAAATATCGCTCGCATTACAACCCAATCGATTATCGCTCGAATTTAATATGAGTAATTGTTAAACAATGAGATACCGAGCGTATGATATCTTAAGGTGTTGTATTAATTATTTTATTTTAAAGCATAGTAACAACAATAATATATATAGTATCGTCATTGTGTGTCGTGCTTAAATCTCTTAATTATGTAATATTCATTACTACATACAACTTCTTTGCCCGTAGTCACCACGTTCTCGCAGAAGTCAGACGTATTTCAATGACGCCTCCTAAAGTCGTAACCCTTGAAGCACGTCGGCAACCAGAGCTGAGCTTGAATATAGGAGATTCCCTCAAGTCAATAGATTATCATCCTTTTTTGTACTAGTTGACTGTTATATTTCTCAGGCTCTTGTTTGCAAGCTGGTAGGTGGTGTTGCTGTACTTTTTTCATACTCTATATTCGAGTTAGGTCCTTGCAGCTCTGTACAAAATTTAGTAAAGTTGTATAGATAAACACCATTCTAAGAAACGATTTTTAGTGGTTCTTGTTAAATAACCACGTAGAGTTGCGTATTGAGTGTAACTTTGTAGTTGTATATAGTACTGAAATATCGTTGAAATAAACACCCAGACTTTACTATACTTTTGGTTAAATATTTATGACATGGTAATCACAATGTCGACCAAGAAGACAAATCATCACTTTAGTTTTGAATAGGAAGATGTATAGGTACCTCATTTATCCCATTAAGGTTATTCGGTACATCTTTCTGTAGTTAGATCGGCAGTAGATATATTTCCTACGCTCCGATTCTCATAGCAACTTAGAATATTCGATGCAATGTTTTGCGCTCTTGGTTAAACATAATATTATAAAGTAAAAACATGTCATACTCTTAGTCAATTTACTCTCCAATCTATCTAGGGATTAGAGTCATTTATTATATCTTTTCCACTTTTATTACAATAATACGGTACTTATATTTAAGTTTTAATGTAGGTCTCTCTATAATAATGTTTGTTTTTCAAGTTCCATTCTGATCCTGAGTATCCTTACGGATAATCCGAACGAATAGAAAGGGCTGTCCGTAGCGTTAATAATACGTGTTGTGTACATATTAGAATTATATAATTATACTCGTATACAAGTACGTGCCTCGTGTTCGATCTTCAGGGATCCAACTCGGCCGGCCTTTTTAACTTCATAAACCAAATTACTAACACTCAAAACATCCATTGTTACTCGTAAGTGAAGTTGTTATGTTCGCCAAAGCAACCATAGCATGACTTGGGATAGGCCGTCTTTGCATGTACCTTCGTTTGAAATGTTGTGAAACGTTTCATTATCCGTATAAACCCCTGTGTATAATAAATGTGTTTATATAACTACTAGTAGTCTAATGTGCATTGGCATAACTGAGGAATAATCGAAGGCTTTACATTCCACCCAATATAAAAGAGCATTAAGCGAGAAAGTTCAAGTAAATCCAATACATTCATATTCGACATAGGCCATAAGCCTTATATTTAAAGAATTAAAGCAGGTCCTTAATTGAGCATTCACATTATAATATTACAATGATAAAATAAATATCGTTATTTGTACATTATTACTGCTACGAATATTTGAAGATTGTTGCTTCCAGAATGTTTAATCATTTACTTTTACATATAGATTTTAAATCAATTTATTTAGTCCATATTATGCAACGATACTTCATTAAGTGTCGTCAAAATTATTAATTATGTACTCACTTGTCTTTATTTATTCTATTAAGTGATGAACATGTAGTAGACATAAGCAAGAATTCGTATACCAGTTCCGCGAACAAACATCTGTTTAACCATTAAACGTCTGCTGAAGCACTGATAGTTAGTGCCATCGTGATATGTTTTGTATCTTTCGTAAGTGTGATAATAAACGTAATATTAAGATTATAATGTTTAAAACTATTGTTTTATTTATATAAATTAATCTTTCCCAACAAATATCTAAACCTACAGATATTAATAAATTGCTATTAGAGATTGAAAAGTTCCACGAGCCACCTTCATGTCCATTTGTGTAAATAATTGTTGAAAATTACTTCTAGTTTTTCAACTATGGCGAACTATCACGATACCTACTAGTCGCCATTTCAACATGAGACCATAACGAGACTATTGTGAAGCTATAGCGATAGTAAAATCTGCAATTTTACTATAACTAGGGCCCCTGCCGACTCGACATAACTTACTGTTTATAATTCCCCACAAGAATACTGTGGTAGTTCTTTTAAGTTTAAAAATATTGTTAATTACACTTCTAGAGAACATATAGCATGTGTTTAAAATAAATTATTTACCATCGTAGATTTAAAGATATAGTTAACATAATAGGTAATTAGGTTGAGTATAAATTTACATCTATCAGAAATTGAGAAATTCCTACTTATTCTAAACTAAACGGAATAATAATACTTTAGTAAATATATTAACTGGGTAATAAATAAGTAACTACGTGATATTGAAATATCCTGAAATATCCATAATATAATGAAATAATTGCCTTTTACTTTTTACGTGAGCAATAGTAGGCATTGCTGTCAAAAACATTTATTAAACTAGGTACTAGGTATGTTATTTTCATTCCGTGTACCTTCGCGCTATCAACAATATTGCATCATTGCTTACGTAAATATTGTTTGTGTCATCTTCTTATGTAAAGATATTAAATATACATACATATTGCTATAATTAGCGTAGCTTAGCTTAGCCGATTCGATTACAATATGTAGCCTAGCAAGCGCTTTGAAAAAATCATTGAATGCAGTTTGTGTGTTTCCCATGAGTAAGTATAATTTTCTATATCCAATAATTAGGGGTAGGTAGGGCATTGATACGGTAGAAATTAATGTGTCGAGTTAGTATCTAATCTAAAACAATAGTAGGTATCTAATGATTATACTTAATAACACTTAGTAATAAAACTAATTATGTCTAATGACCAAAATACTACACCTCACAGTGCTTATTTATACTCTACCTAACTTTTGCCACTATCTAGAAGACGATAAGAATAAAAATTTCATCATAAATATTTTGATACAAGATTGAATCAAGTATTATCATTAGACTGAGTGCACATAAACATTGCGCGTGTGACCGTTACGTAGGCGCCGGCGTTGCCGCCTTGTGTCGTGCGCACTGGTGATAATGATAATGTAAAATATAAAATAATGAGCCGTCAGACGAGTTGCTTCAACTGATCCGAATTGTCTCGCAAACTTGCGGTCGTCTCGCCCCTCGACCCCACGTCTCTTCGCCGGCATCAGTCGTAAACGGGCCACGGAACGCGAAACACTGCAGACCTCGTAACGTACATTATCGTCAAATTATAAGGTAATTGTAGACTTGTAAAAGACTTTTAACATTATACGGACTTGGCTTCAAATACCTAGTAGATAGTTCATTTGATTGTAGTTTACAGCTATATTTGCATTCGCGTTAAACAAGTAGGTAAGAACAGTACAAGAAAAATTAAATTACCACTTAAAATTATCGCTTTTAAAGCTAAGAGTGTCTAAGTCGCAACGTTAGAATCTTTTAGCAATAAATTTTGTACATAGCTTCTTGATTCGACGTTATCAATATAATATAAATTTACTCCGTGGACGTTATAGACTTGCCAGAGAAAGAGATAGAGATAGTTTTGCCGGTAATCAAGTAAAATGTTATTTGTAATTGAGGAAAATTAGAAGTACGTAATGTCTATCCTGTTGTGTTTTGCGAAATTATTTGTAATATTCAAGTTTAAATTATATAAGCTGGGTCTTACGTATCTACAGGTTCATGTGGGATATGTTATGAAACCAGAATAACCGGTTATGAAGTTTGCGGGACTTTCGCTTCTTACACCTAGCACTCCAAGATAAAAATAAGTTGCACCCTTATTAATGAAGAAAAGAGAGAAAACTAATTAAGAAATATATAAATTTTATTTTTGAAAGTTATAAGTTTTATCAGTTTTATGTATTAATTAACCTTGTGAATACTCAATATGGTAATAGTCCTGTTTCGGTTACTTTTTGAAGTCTCTGTAATCTTTAGGGTTGTGATTACGAGTACGTGAATGGAAATAGATTATAAAGCTTATTAAGTAAATATTAGCACTCATGTTTATACTTCTGCTTCTAGACTGAGAATGGGCTTGGACATAAAATCAGTCCTTGTGGTGGACGGTGTCGGCGCCAACTGCGCTGAAATCCTGAATTCCCATGGAATCAAAGTCACGACCAAGGCGAAAATTACCAAAGATGAACTTTTAAAAGAGATCCCTGTAAGTAATTTACCATAAAAATATAATGGCATAATACAAAAAGACTACAAAACCGACATGTGCCCTACTCAAACGTTAAGTTAGCTCCGATATCATTAATATATATCTAACATAGTATTATGTTTTATTACGTCATCATAATTTTTATTTGCGGCTACATTATATTATACACAAGTCGCTACGCTTGGATGAGAAAAGTGTAGATGCAGACATAATTAATTTATTTTTTAAATTAAATGTCCGTTGCTTATAAACAATGTAACATCTCATCATATTAAGTTGAATATGGCGCCCTCTAGAGGACAAATTCGGACAAAGAACTTAATAAAAATTAATGAAGTGTTGTTTTCATAGAACCATGAGGCTCTCGTGGTTCGATCAGCGACACAGGTCACAAAGGAGGTACTGGAAGCTGGAACCAAGTTGAAGGTAGTGGGTCGCGCGGGTGCAGGAGTGGATAACATCGATGTGACCGCTGCTGGCGAGAGAGGCATCGGTGTCATTAAGTGAGTAACATATTTATATTACCTTCACAGTGTACGGTACTACAATAAGTACTTAATGTTCTTATAATGTAGTTGTGAAGATGTAGGTGAAAGAATAAACATAGATGGAATGGGTTTGTTCTGTAGATGAGTAGCCCCTATAGAGCGTTATGGATATTATAATGTCCTAGACAGAGTACCTATAATGTAGACATTGGTTCAGTCAGACAACCTCAATTTGATAACAACAACGCAATATTATGTCGCATGTAGGTACCTACTCATGCCAATGACACGAATATACGAGTAGCTCGTCCAAAATTGAAATTAATAAAATAATTTTGAAATAACCAAAAGATATCAAATACGTATATGATTATTTTTATATTTCACGCATATTGTTGTCATAATGTCACCTTATACGTTTATATAATGTCCAGTCAATGTACGCTTATCAATACATATCATATTCGTGTATTACTATAAGTACGTGCACTCCGTATATTTTTTAAATGTATGTACTTACACAATAATGGCGATTGAATGAATCAAAGACATTTTTATGTCTTTAAACTCTTGACTCTAGACAAATACTTTTTATTATTTTCATGAAAAATCTTTTCTTACCTCGGTGAAAGTTATTTAATACTAATTAACAATGCTTGATAGAATCAATAAACCTCTCGACACTTATGGTTACTTTAAGGTCTAATAAGTAAGTATTATTTTATAAAAACAACACTCATGCAAGAGTAATAAAAAAATGAATTCTAATTTACAGTGCTCCTGGCGCGAACGCTATGAGCGCGTGCGAGTTGACCTGCGGCTTGACCCTGGCACTCGCGAGGCATGTGGTCCCTGCATCTGCAGCCCTCAAGGCTGGCCGATGGGAACGCACTCAACACACCGGCACAGAACTCAACGGGAAGACACTTGCCATTCTTGGACTAGGCAGGGTCGGCAGAGAGGTCGCAATTCGAATGCACGCCTTCGGGATGAAGGTATACCTACTACAATTTTTGAATCCAAAATGAGGAGCAAACAAAGCATGCAGGCCTGATGTTAAACATACACATGTAACCTCAAATAGGAGAAGTCCTATTCGAAGTCGTAAGTAAATACGCTTCTACTCATGAGGACTAAAAATACAGATACAGTAGTGGTAGGTGGCTCACTGTTAACAATAAACAATGTCTAAGAATTAGATTTCATTCACATTAAGTAGATCACATTAGTTCGAAACGATTTGTTAACGTATGATGATGTTTTTATTGTTTTTATACATTTTTTTAAGTAGGTAAGTACTTGCTAACGTTTCGTCAGCTCATTAAAAGTTTAAAAGTATTTTAATTGACATAGTAATCTGGTCCCTTATTCAATTTGAGGGTGAGTTCATTAATTTTTTTTATTTACGTAGCAATAATTACCAAAAGAAAAACTGTTTTACGAGTAAGATTGACGCAATTATTTACGAGATATACCTACTATATTCCTATTATGTATGCTATTGCTATCCTATATGCGTTGACTAGATTTTACGTGTTAACTAGACTATGTCCATTTTTTATGATCTTGATATGGGATTGCATGTTTGTCTGATTTATTTTACAGATAATTGGCTTCGACCCTTTCGTAACGGCCGAACAATGCAAGCAGTTCCACGCGACTAAGCTGGAGCTCGACCAGATCTGGCCATTGGCTGACTACATCACACTGCACACTCCCCTAATTGAATCTACACGCAGTAAGTGTATTTTAGAAAAGACAATACAAAGTAATTAAAATAAGTAACCCTACTACAGCAGAAAAACAAAATATATCAAAAACCTGACCAACCGTCTAAGTTTACGTTTATTTCATATTTACGTTATCATATTGTTTTGTTTATTAAAGATAGATATTTATATTTTTTACATCTTACATACGTACATATTTAAGATATTGGTCGCGTACAGTACAATAATTATTAAATTAATCATTCTGTGTATAAATTTATCTGTAAATGTTATAGGAATTTGTATGATATTGTAGTGAACTGTGAATGGAAGTAACTTATTCTAAAATGTATGCGAATGTCAATGCGAATATTCGCTACTGTCGAAGTCTAGTCTTCAGCACTCACCACTACAATTAATAAATATATACCCACTATCTACGTATTTTTTATATAGAAATTTATTTATCAACTTGAATGCCCTCAAGGGTATCTTATCGTATTTTGATAGACTTAATATTTTCCAGTTGTTATTACGATAAATATTTGTAGCTAACGTCAATAAATATATCAAGGTACTTAGTAGCTCATTATCTATCTCTTTAACTTCATGAATTTTATTCTTCAATATTTCCATTTATTTTTACCCGCTATAGGTAAGGTATTAATATTTATTTCTAATCCATATATCTCTTTCTTTTTTGTTTACTCTTTGTGTAACTGATTTGTAGAAGTGTAACTGATTTAAGCAAATGCGTATCACATCGGTATTTCATTATTTAAATACTTAAATATTTACTTATTTTAATATTACAGATTTCATAAATGCGACCTCACTGAATCAATGCAAGAAGGGCGTGAAGATCATAAATGTAGGTCGAGGTGGGCTTATCAATGAACGCGACTTGCTCAACGCTCTCAACGTTGGCCAGGTATTTCACGTTTCAACAAAATGTCTCTTAAATGTGTTGTTCATAATCAAAACTATATAA